>JABUQX010054326.1:0-65489 GCA_015478945.1 Trachelipus rathkii
AAGGAGACGTAAGGTAATCACTGCTCTTACTTCTCCTTTTGCTTTACTATATATGACATTACCATTCATACTACATGGTATCCACAACTACACTAAGGGCCTAAGCTTTCCCTATTTCGAGTAAGTTGTTCAGTGTAACTGTCTCAACTGGGACATTACTATGCCACTACCCAAAATAAACTAACTATTGCATAATAACTAGCTACTATATTAATAAAATATAATTAAGTTTATGATTAAAATATGAAAACAATAATAATCCACCGATAATCAGTAATGACTATAAAATAATAATAACAAATACGTTGAATAAAGTATAGATAAATATGATGACATGAATAATAAATAGGAGATTATAATTTTTGACATAGATAATATATAAGAAGGAATAAATGATATAATGAATTGGAATACAATAAGTAAAGTCAACTTCAATTAATATAATACATAACTTAAATATTAATAATTCTAAATAATATAACTAGATAATAATACATTAAGAAGTAGATCAAAAACAGTAATACAATTAATACCCCATTATAAGTAATAGATAATAATAATCACATTGTCAATGTTTAATTAAATCTAAGTTTAAATACATAAAAATTCAAAATATATATAAGTAAAATAATAAATAATTAATTAAATAATCATTTATTACATATAATAATAATTAACAATCTAATAATAAATCATAAAAAAATAATTACAAATTAATTAACTAAAATTAATCATAAAATAATTAAAATATATCTATAAGTATATAATAAAAATAATAAATTACATTGTATAATTTATCAATAAATAATTAATTCACAAATAACAAATAATAATAATAAATAAATCAATAATAAATAACATATCTAATAAATTATTTATAATCTCATACTTAAAATTAAAATTAATACTAAATTCAATAATATATACATATATAATAATACATAAGTAATATAAAATATATAACTAATATTATAATTAAATAATTATAAATATAATTAATAATATAACTAAAAATAACAATATAAAATTAATATATAAGTAATAATACTATAATAATAAATAACCTAGTGGTCTCAGAAACAAGAATTAAAACTTCTATAACTTCTTCCAAATTTCCTATCAATGATCTAAAAAATGAAAATATATAATGATTTCAAGCAGAGTCTTTATAATAAACTAATGAATTTAAATCAAGCTTAAATGTCTCATCTTCTTCTCTAATAAATTTAATCACTTTTTCCTACGAATTGTTTTTAACTTTGTCCCTTCATATGTCAGTTATGTCGTGTCGTTTTCTTGACGCTAGATTATGTTCTTACATTCGGGACTAGGCCATTGCTCAATTGTTGTTCCTTTCCTTCTCTCTTCTTGGTCCCTTTGGCCTTCCGTTTGCCTCGGTTCGCGGGTCTGCCTAATGTGCGTTCACTACTTCGTCCTGGACCTTGTCCAATTTTGGATTTTAGAAAGACGTGGCCAATGTCTTGGCAAATTAAGGAGAATAAAAGAAGCGGAATGTTTTTATTTTTTTATATAAAGTAGAGACCATTATATAATGTTTCAAGAATATTTTTGTCAAGTCTTTTCGCATTGGCACTAATCATTCGGGATAACAGTATAATATGGATGAGAAGAAGAACGAGCCATATATTCTATTTTGATACGGATGCGCAGAGATAGATTAGCAGAGATATTAGTTATTATTGTATAAGATTATATTATAAATTTATATGTCAGTATCTGATCTCATTATATGATTTATATATAGTGATTAACTCCAACATGTTCCGACATTGAGAAATTTATTCATCATTATTATTATTTTACTTACTTATTACTTTGTGATAAAATTTTGAATCTTATAATTAAATTTCTTCCCATAAGAATTTGCTAGTGAATAAGTAAATATGAGTTACTCTTCATTTTTACTGATGTAAACATATTACACCCAAATTGTGACACTATCTGCAAAAATTAAAGCTCATGTTTTGTCAAATGAAAGACTGGGCAGTGAGGGAGACGGATAAATATAACAAAAAGATGAGAGATGTAATGAGGAGAGAACCTTGAACGGGTAAAAGAGAGAGAGAGAGAGAGATGCGATGTTTGGAAAGAGAGAGGTAAGCTGATGAGATGAGAGATGAGAGATTCACACGAAGAGAGAGGGAGAGAGGAAAAGAACGGTGAGATAAAAAATGCGCTGATAGAAATGTCATCATGAGAGAGTAACCTTTGCAGAGTTTAGAAACAAATTATAATTACTTCTTTGGTTGCTCTCGTATCTTCGGCATAGGAAACAAGAACGAGTATATAAATTTCTTTTCGAAGAGGATTGTCGAATAAAAAAGTAGTCAAGTTAGGAAATAATCGCAAGTATTAGTAGAATTCATTTTATATTGTGAATAAATCACATATAAATAGATATATATATATTTGAACTATGAAATGACGTTAATAACAACTTAAATATTAATATAAATATAGTAGATAATAATTAAGAAACTGACAATATATTAGGATACTGAAAACATATGTATGCTAATATAAATACAAATATATAATTTTATTTATTATATATTAAGTATATTATATTAGACTATACTATATAAATATAATGGCCTATTATTAATCTTACTATATTCGTTTCAGTCCAAACAATTACATTACATGTGAGAATTTTATTAATTCCCTATAAGGAGTGAGATAAATATGATATAATCATATGAGATGTTGTTGTTTCACATTAGTACTTTAGTTTTTTTTTAGTCCTGAAACATTTATATATAGAATAGTAATAATATAAAACTTTCAACTATATATATATATAATATAGATTTTATTTTTGAACGTATATAAAGAATTAAATCATCTTATATGTAATTAATATAGTTATATAACAATATATAATAATAATATTAGTATTATAAATTATATTATTATAAGTAAGATAATTTTTTACATATATTATCATACCGCGACTTCTGAAGCTTTATCTATTACTACTCAAATCTAATATTAATTATTAGTATATATATATAAATTAATGAGACTTTAAGTAAAAATATTCATACCACTTTAATATTAGTTATCTACCTTTAAATCATAGATTATATATACTTATAATATATATATATAATATTACGTACATTTTTTGAAAATATAAAATGTATGTGTGATGGTTTCTGAGTGTGTGGATAGGTGGATATGTGTAGAAAGAGGTTTCGTTGTGGTAGGCTAGAGTCACCCCATGTAAGAATCTATTGTCCATCGTATTTTCGTGAAACTCTAGATATAATGCCTTAAAACCATAAGGAAATAATATAATAAGTTGAATTAAACTAGAAAAACACTAAAATTATAAATAAAAATTAAAATAAACGCAGAGATAAAAACATCAAGCCTTTATCGTTTGTTGTATTAAACAAACTCATAAATATATTAAAGAAATAAAATACGTACACAAAAACTCAATACCTACATAAAGTAAAATACATTATAAAATATTAAAAGCTAATAAAGAAAAGATCTTAGATTATGGCAAAAGTGGAAATAAAGTATTTTTCACTCTTATATAACTCACATAGCATTCGAATAAGCTCGATTGATATGGGATAAACAAGCGATTAGACCAAATTGTGCGGTTGTTTCATTGCAAATCTTAAAAAATTTTTTATTACAATGTATTCGAGTGTTTGAAAAATCACTCAAGAGTATCTTAATAATTGTGTTGGTTATATATTTATAAAAAAATATTTATTCTTAACTATTATAAAGTAATTTTATTTTTAGAAACACTCTATTATTATACTTCTTTTAGAGATCTTTCTCCCACCGTGCCTAAAAAGTAAGAGAAGAGAGTATCTATATGATTAAATGCTGTTCAAATAGCAATGTATAGTATAATATATACGAGAGATCATTCTGAGTAATAGTCACTCACACTCTTTAACAGGAGGTGCCTACAAGCGGATACTCCACTTAATTATAAAGTAATTGATTTTATCATTAGTTATCTGACTTAGGTATTGCTTTAAATTATTCATTATTATCTATTAGTAGTTGTTAGTGGAGAGCATGGCTCTAACTTAGTAAGTAGCGAGTAAAGTATAGGTGTGTCTGAGAGTTAGAGATCCACACTCTCTCAATGAATATGTAATAAATCAAATCATCAAGAGAGGTTCCAAAAGAACGTCTAATTATCATTATTTAATTGGCGATAATTACTAGTTCTATCATTTACGAATAATGTTAAATTAAAACATCTAATATTATAATGTATACATGCATTAATAAAATAATATCTATTGAGTTATTTATTTCAGTGCTATTAAGTGAATTAATATTAAGAATTAAGTTATTAATTACGATTTAAGTTATAGGAGTAGTCATGTTACGCGTGAGCTCTAGTTTACATTAAGGCACTTATAATTTATGATCACCCGTTAGTATTGAGTTATTATTAATGTAATTCGAATATATCTCATATGATTTAAATTATATTCTATGATTATCTTCATAACAAAGAATCCATTTATAAGTATTATTTATCTAACTTTACTTTACTGACCTGGTCAGTAACGTGTTAAAATATATAAATATAAATTATTCACATTATCTTTTGATAGATCTATTAATAATATATATGTAATATTATTAAATTTATTATATAGACAATTAAATAACCATATACAGTGTATATACCTGTTATAAAACATCTCGAGAGGGTGAGATTTTTGGAGCTTTCTTTTATTGGAAATCTGGCAACAAGACAGTACTGTGGTCAAGTAGAGTTAGCGTTTTCCTGGCTGCGTATTTTCGCCCAGAGTAGGCAGAGAGACGAAATAAATAACAATAATTATATGAGATAGAGAATAAGGTATACGCAATTTGTAAATTAAATTTAAGATGCAGATAAATATATACAAATACACTCTTAAATTACATAAAAATAACGATAAATTGTTAGAGCTTTAATTACGATATAAAGGATACTTTGGTAACACAAAAATAAGGTTTTAATTTTTAAAATGGTTTTTAAATTACTTCATTAAGAAGAGAATAATTTGGTAACGCTGTTCCTTTTCTCATTATGATATTAATTTGTATCTAGCAACTCATTATATTATATTATAATTAATTTATAAGATATACCAATTATTTATGTATCTAAATTAAACACTAATTATTATTAATTATTTATAATTATTATAATATTATAATTATTAAATTATTATAATATTATATATTATTATAATTATTATAATTATTATAATTATTACAACTTGTAGTTCGTGCCGACTGTAAGAGTATCTTTCTTTTAATGTACTTATAATTATTTATAATTAAATTCACTAATTTAAGAGTGAATTCTTAATAAATTATTATATATGCTATTATAATGATTATGACACAGTTTACTCAAAAATTATGAGTTATTTACCTTAATATTAGAATAATAATCTCATTTATGCTTATTAATATTGTGCATTTTATTATTACTTATTAAAGCTAGCGCTCTTTCGAAATGGGATAATTATTATTAAATATTAACTTTCTTACTAAAGAAAATTCAAGCAAAAATCTTAATAAATTTAATATTAACATATAATATTAATCTATTATTATATTCATTATAATTATTATAAAATCATCATAAATGTATATTATAAGAGTTATACAATGTAAGTCAACATAAATAATACAGTACGAGAATATAACTTATAGATTTTACTACGATAATACCTATTACGCACTATAACTGTACCAACGAATAACGTAACGTAGAACATATAAACGTAAATTATATATATCTAAATAGTATTATTCTGAGAATATCGTAACGTATAACAGTATATAATATGTATTTAATAACTTAATTCCATAATTAATAAAATCTATAATAAACTCAATTAAAAATAAATAATAACTATAAATAATATAATAATCAATACCATATAATTGCAATTAACTATAATAACATAATTAAAAATAGAGATAATAAAAAGAAATTATATATATAATGAGATATATAAAAATAATCGTAATAACACTTAAAAATATTTATATTTTCACATCTAAATAATAATAATACACATTAAACTCTTATAATTAAATAATCTTATACTATGTAAAGATTAAAACTTAAAAATGAACAACTTAAAAACTAATAAGCCTTTAACTGGCCTTGCTCCTAACGGAGACACTTAGACTCTGTACTTAGAACCTCACGTGCTACTAACCTCGACACACCTAAGCGCAGAGACCGGTTACGCTCGCTCGCACTGCGCTGCGGCGGGAACCTGGTAAGCAGAACGCAAGCCGGAAATTATAATTATACTCTGATTATCGATAAGTGTCATATTCGCAATTGGTGAATAACTCGGGTGTTTACGTTGTTTTTCAGTGTCTCGTTTACGTTTTAAATTAGGAACATTCGAAGTGGGACATAGTTTATGTATATATATAAGACGATGGATTTTACATAACCTAAAATAAATATTATATAAAATACAAATTACGATTAATAACAACCTTTCGTCCATGTAGAGAAGCCATATAGAAGGAAATCCAAAAAATAGTGGGCACTCCCAAATAGGGAACTCTGTAGTAGCTTCCGTGAGAGTGATTATGTAGATGTGATGCTTCATTATCATAAAGCTATTATAATATGTTGCTTTGTCCACACTTCATATTTGAAAGCGAAACTGTCCGTGATATTACGGGCTTAATGTTGGAAGCAACTAGTGTTATTATCTTGTCTATGTTATATAAAATGTAATCCATGCAATTTATACTAATCTCTTTCTTCGTTTTACACATAATATCATTAAAAAACTAATTAAAAGTAATAAAAAAAATCAAATAACTTAATAAAATATAATTAAATTAATTAAATAATAAAAGTACAAAACTAATGAATAATAAATAAATATGAGTCCATATCAAGAATTACAAGGATCATATCTTCGAGTATACCATCTATAGAGACTAATATATAATTTATATGGATCTATTTAGATAGGTAATCGTGAGATAATGAATGATTAGAGTGATTCATATTCAAGAATCTTATCAACCACATAAGATTTGGATGACAACAACTAATTCATTGACTTTTATGGAGATACATAACAAATTGAATTGTAGCCAGTTAAGGGTTATTAATTAATCTATATACTAATAATGTTTGTAAAAAGCATAATTATAATGATGACTAGTACTCTCCAATACATCGTTTATTAATAACAGGGGATAATGTCATCTCAACATAAATTTGGATAGGAGTAGAATAGGGATGATGAGAACCAAATATCCAAGAAATGTTAGATAATTTTGAAATAATTAATGCACTAATTTATGTTATTATACCTGTCGTCCCATCAATCTATAACTTATAGAAAGATAATGACAGTAAGAAATAAAATTATCCAAGGAGAATATTAATTTAACTTTTATCACATTATAATAAATTCTAATAATAATACTATACTCTAACTTATAATTATAATTAATATATTATAATTTTAGGCTTATAACATAAACTAATATATAAAAGTTATAGTTAGGAACCATATACAGATATAGACATAAGTGGAATTAGAGATCATATGATGAGATTCAGATAGACTATATTATTATAATTAATACTATATTATATTGTATTATATTTAACCAGTTATAAATATAAATTATAATTATGTTATTATTAATAATGTCATATAAATAGATATTAAATATTTATAAATTAATACAATTTATATAATACTGATTATAATTATAATTATAATTTATAAATTATTAGAATTTTATTATTTAGTATTATAATCATAATTTTAATTATCCATTGTAATTATCATTTATGCTTGCCGACAAACATTAAATATTAATTATTTAGAAAACAAAATTAAATTTTAAAATGATCACTATCATTAAAAATTTATTATAATTTATTTGAATATCTATTATGCACTCATTTAAATTTTTATGTTATTCATTTTTTATTTTATTTCAGACTCCAAAGTAAAAACACGAGAACAATAGATATTAGCAACATATAGCTTACAATAACACAAAAAAATCTTTGAGCTCTAAAATATAAAGAAGAGTAATGGACGAACACACATAAGGAGAAGTATGAGAGAGAAAAGCACAATTATTAACACGATGAATTTAGCGTAAGTCAATTAAATACGCTTAATATGTACTCCATAATGCTTGGAAGATACAATATAATATAACGAAGAAACGAGGTTATTCTCTTTATTTTCGCTAGAAATATATTTTCTATTCTTATCATGCTAGCATATTGATGTTTGGGTCAACTCTTAGGAATCATTAACTATCTAAGGTGTGTTATAAGGTGCTATATAACACTAACACATTAAAAAATATAAAATATTTAATACCTAGCAACTCGCAGTCTTTATTCTATGTTTTTCTTTTTAAACACTACCTACATTAATGTACTCAATTAATGAGTGCCTACTAATTAAATTATAGTTATTGAAAAATATTTGCTCACTTTTATTTCAAAAGTGAAAATCCGGTTGGAGAATCACATCAATATATAAAATAAAGTTTACCTAGCAACCTGCACGTTGTCCGAATGCATAAACACTATATACGTTTTGGACATTTAAATATGGTATGCCTATAAACATAATCTCTATATAATGATTTAAAAAATAATTTTATGAAAAGAAAAACTGTTCAGGAAACTAATAATTTATCCAGGTCTGTTATATCCATGAATTACCTGTCAAAAAAACAACGTGAATATCGCCAATTAAAAAGAATCTGGCGAATGCATACCGAAATTAACGAAAAAGGAACCGATCATTAACCAGTAAGCAAATCATTATGGCGAAGATCTATGTAGCGGCCCCTACACACCTAACTCCCATTAGCGATTCATGTCTATCTACCAATCATCTCTCTCAGTCCTAATAAATAGGATAAGGGAAATAGATCCAGGAAGGTATTGGCAATTTTGGATGCTCGTCATTCTCTAAGCATACTATCCCAAGGCCAGTATTTATATCTCTAGCCATTATTGGTTCATAATGTGATTTTTCTCCTTTACGTTCGTGTCGAATATGCGTTTCTCAACTATGTAGGATCAATGTGAAGAAGAGGGAGTGATTTTAGGCCGTAAGTCCATGGGCGCTCCAGTGTTTTAGTCCGAATAATATGTCACTGCTCTAAAAATACTCAACTATCGGAGAAGGTGAAAACGAGAAAAGTGACAAATCCATGCGGGGCCAATCGGTAGGGGTACTTATCATCTCCTCTCTTCACCTATTGATTAGTAAGTTTTGGAATAGTTTCAATATTCTATGATAGTAAAATAAAATTTTAAGAAAGTGTGAGAAAAAAGGCGTTCAGAAGTGTTTTCATTTATTAATTCTAATACTCTATATCTTACTTTGAATATACAAAGAACAATTCCCTAAACAACAAGTCGATAAAGTTGAACGAACATCTACTTAGAAAAGCGTCTAAAGGATAATTACCTCAATGTAAAATTACATTTCATCATACTTACATATCAGAGTACGGAGAAATACTCATATAATTAATATTTCTTACTATATATATTTTTAGAATATTAGAAAGATTGAAATTTATTAGTCATTTTAAACATAACCATTAAAATATACAGTAATTAAAAGTTATTATAGACTATATATATAACTATTCCTATAGATCATTTATATAATATAAATATTTATAGTTTAATACTCAAACATTATCAATTATTTACACTAGGTGTTGTAAACACATTGAGTGATCCCTTCTCAAAATTTGAAATCGTTTGAGACCAAATCAACCATGTTTAGTTTCTACACTAAAGATATATAGTTGATATATATTTAGACTGATCAATTTAAATGAATTTGTTTTTCGGATATGTAGACAGGGGTCAAACAGATGACGCAGAGATGCCTTAGAGTGGACTACAGTTTGTGAATGATTAGGTTATTCCTAAGAAATTAAAGAGTAATACGCCGCCTGGAAAACATTGAGTGATTTCTATGAATCTGGTAGTAGTGCTGATATTATAGTATATGACCTAGCTCATTATAGTGATGTCCCTTATTATATTAAGGTAGTTATTATTAATGTTATATTATCTTGTTATTACGCGATATAAGGTTGTAGACCCTAGTTAGTCTCATTGAGATATTAATTAGTAGGTTTACTATAGATATCTTATGCCTATTGAGGTATTCCGATATACTGGTACTAATGCTATTACCTATATAGTATATATTAGAGGAAATGAAGTTACTAATATATACTCATATATCTATATATAATTCCCGTCTTTCTAGTAGTTCTATTACCGCATAGGCGACGAAATACTGTTTGAGATAAGAAGCAGCCCGAAATAAATTATTAAACTACCTATCATCTATGTATGAGCTTGATGGTAAGTATTATGAATTGCTTAAGTCAAAGTATATTGTTGTGATGATTTTCTATTGGAATAAAAAAATAGTTGAATATAATTGGGTGGGGCTAATTAAGACGTTATTAGATTAGAAGAAAAAAAGTACATTACCAAAATAAAATATAGATACTAATGTACACAAATAAAACTATGAGCAGTTATGATGTGAAAGTGTGTAACTAAGAGTTTTTATGAGTAATTTTGATAATGGCTAGATAAACGTAAACAAATGAGACTCACTCGAGTGTCTTGTCAGTATCTAATATATAAAAGAAGTCACACACATAACTCTGCTATGTGACGGGAGGTGAATGTGTGTTTATAAGAGTGCCCTGATCGGGCGCTACTGTCTTTAGAGATTCTTGTGATTAATTAGGATAAATAAAAGAGAATATAATACACGTATCTGTTTACAAATAATAATAATTTAGAGGGCAATAAACGTCCTGATTGGTATTTATGAGAGTTTGTAATAAGAATTCACTTTGCTAGTACTGTTGATACTAATTATTGACTCAGAGGTATACATATAGTCATACATGTTTTTTAATTAATACTCAGTGTAGAAAAATAAAACATATACTGTTACGTGTAGCTTCATCTCGAAGATTTGTGTTGGGAGATGAAGGGCGCATTGTTTATGTCTCTTGTGACCTGATAGTGTAGTAGTCAGAGATAATTAATACTCATGCTTTTACGGGTCTACATTAATATATATAAAATAAAACATCGATCACCGGCGGTATATGACGGGTAACGTCTGGGTTTTTGTATTCCAAGAGTTCCTCTCTCTGAGTTAATATTTTTGATATTTAGATCAACATGAAAACCTACTACATCTTGTTTTTTATATATTATTTATTCACACCAAAATACATTGTGACTCGTTGTGAGTCTACCTGTGACTTTGTTAAATCAGTTACTTTTTATAATTGATATTTAGATAAAATAAAGAAAATGTAAATAATTGTATAATTAATGTATAAAAAAATAAAACAGTCACAGACGAATCAGATAAGAAACTTCCTGGGAGCGAACTATCTTGATACACTCTCAAAGCTTCTTTTAAAATGTTGAGAAATAAGAATCCTTTGGCTATATGATCAAAAGATTGGACAATTGGATAATACGTCCTAATGATAAGTGGTGGTGGTGATGTGATAATTGGTAATCTCTTTCAAGGAATTAGATATTCCATCTATAAGCAAACCTGTTAATTATTCACAGTAGAAATACGAGACATTACGAAATACTATGTGAAACTTATAAGTCTAATCATGAAAATAATAACAAAAATTTATTTTAAAGAAGCTACAATAGATCGTATAATAAATAGTGATCTATAGTATATAATCTAAAAATTTGTAATACTGAAGGGTAATATTGATCATCGAAACGCATGATAAGTAAAATGTATTTTAATGAGATTAAGAGTCAAAACATATTTACTCTTCTTTCCTTCAATTTTTTAAATCTCCTCATTTTGCTCCCAGCTTTTAAAAAAAATAATATAATTTTGAAAATATTTTCGACCACCAGCAAAAACAGTGCTTCGCAGAGTATTGATTTGGTTCAATCTTAAATTCAAAAATGCTCAAAAATACCCAAACCAGAAGAAGTATTCTAAATGTCATCAGCTTGAAGGCAAGTTTAAATTTATTCTTTAGTTACATTGAGAGAGAGAGAGAGAGTTGTTCCAAGGTTTGCTTGAGACTGTTGTTTTAAGCCTTGCTCGCAATTACTTTTTACCTTGATACGTCCCGCTGCTAGTGAATATAAGATTCAGTGTAATGACATTTCTATTTATTATTTTAAATATTCGCCTAACCTCGTTACTTAATAATCATCTTAAACATAGACACACTTCTTCAAATTTAATATGTTTAGCAAATGTTTCTCCTATGCCCGCTCCGAACCATCCCTTGATAAATCCCTGGATATCAAAGTCACATAACATTTTTTCAGGTGCGCCGCATTAATGATGAAAAGCACATATATGGTGATTTTTCTGTTTCTCTGTGGTTTTTCTCGCTTCGACTACGCTCCTATCTGCTCCTTGCGCCTTTCGGCCACTTGAGAGACATAACTAACTATCTTGTAATCTGCGGCATGTCAAATTATCTTTTTCTTCTATTTACAATGGCTAACTTCATCGTCATCTGTCTATATAACTGTCCAAAAATAATATAAGAATTAAAGCTGATCCTAACGTTGCCTTCTTCAATCCCTGATACTTTAATCTGATAAATCTCAAATGACTTTCTCCAACTCCGGTCCATTAATTACCTTTAAAGTATATTAAACGCTACTCTATAATTCACTTAAGTGTCACCATAACTACAAAGTATATTAAACTCTCCAAGCTCTCATAACTTCTGGTCCCAATCAATCTCTAAAGTAATATTAGAATGCCTATTATTACTATATCAATCTCTGGTCCCAATTACAAAGAATTGAACCGAGCTAAGTCTCCGGTCCCAATACCAAATAACTAGCCCAAACTCGAACTCGGGTTCCAATATCAAATAGTTAGACCAAGTTCCACTCTCCGGTCCCACTACCAAAGAATTAAACCAAGCTCCACTCCCCAACTTCAATATCAAAAAATTAGACCAAGCTCCAACTCCAGTCTCAATACCAAAAACCTTGACCAACTCGGATTCCACAACCAAAGAATTAGACCAAGCTGCCACTCCGGTTCCATTACCTACCAAAGAATTATACCAACTTTCATGCCACTACCATAGAATTTGACCAAGCTCCACCTCCGGTGCCACTACCATAGAATTAGATAAACCTACAGCACCGGTCCCAATACCAAAGAATTAAACCACTCTCAAACTCGTCCAGTGCCACTACCAAAAAAATTAGACGAAGTTCTAACCCCGGACCAAAGAATTAGGCCATTACTATTATTATTTACCCATTATATTTATGATCGTATTTCCTTTTCAACCTTCATCTCCTCCTTTTCCACTCATGAATGGAGGTCAAAAACGCTCTCGAAAGATCTCCAGATTGACCTTCTTTTTATACTTTACCTTTTACGTTCACTTCCGTTTCTTTCCTTTCAAGACTATTTGTGTTCCCCTTAGACTCTTATCCATTTGAAAGGAATCAAATATTTCTTTCACCTTTTCGACTATTTTATAGAAAGCATTTTCCTTCATATATTCCATATCAACTCAAAAAGTCAATATAATCACTCCTTACATCGACAGAGTTTTAGATGAAATAAAAATGAATTTAATACATTTAATGTAAGCTTATACTATATATATATATATATATATATAACTATTCATAATCTATATATTATTATTATATATAAGTATATATATATATTAATATATATATATATATTATATATATATATATATATAATAATATTATATATATTTATATATAATATAATATAATTAATATTATATATATATCATATATATACCATATATATATGTATATATATATATGTGAGTATATATTATATCTATATATATTATATATATATTATATCTATATTGGAGAGGTATGTTGAGTCTGTTTCTGAGTGTATGTAGGGACCGTTATCAGTGTTACTCGATTGGATAACAAATGTTTATAGATTTGATTTAACTGTGCAACCACCGAGATGAGCAATGGGGGAAGAACACAGGCAGGAGTCAAGGATGGAGAAAGGGGGTGTTGTGGATTCAAGGTGTTTCTACTATATTGAAAGATGGCTAACTGTGTTATATAAGAGTTATACGAAACGTTTTGGAAAGTGTAATGGGTGTTTTATTTTGAGAATGGAAATCTGGGAGGGTGATGAGAGGAGGGATTATTGGAGGGTGCTGGAGAACACATGAGTAGGGGGTAAATTTAAGGTTTTTTTGAGATGGCTTGTGAGTGGGGCGCTTTTATAGGAATAAGGCAGTAGATCGACTGGTACGACGAGGTACTATTTGAAGAGGAGGAGGGAAGAAGTGTTCCTTGGAGTGGAGAGAGGTTGAGACCTCATGGTGATGTTGTAATGCACCTGGCGGGCTTTTCTATCTTATACAGTATTGAGAGAGCGAGGAATGAGTGGCAGCGAGGAGAGAGGGGGTTTGGCCCATAGCGAGCCGATGGATATGGGTGACTTCCGATCTTGGCACAGCCTGAGACAGCCTATATACAGTTTGCGGGTTATTCTGGAGATCGGTGACTCGGCCTTGGCGGTCGCAAGAATCTAGTAAGGCTGTACAGTTATTTGGTGTGTGTGAAAACAGGTGTGGAGTTCTGATGTAGAGAGCTGTAGATCGCGAACAAAAGGGTCTTGAAGATAAATCCAGGTAAAAGTACAGTGTGTTATTGTTTGTGACGAGAGAGAAGACTCAGACTGAGCGGGATGGGGTTTAGAGGTATTAGTAGTAGGAGGTGGTAGCGTATTAGAAGAGAAAAGGTTGTCTACGATTATGAGGGATGTATTTGGGTAAGGAAGGAAGGGAGGAAGGAAGAGATAGATCACAGAGTACCTGAGATAGAGAAATGAGAGGCAGTGGCAGTGGATTCTAATTGAGGGTTATTACTCAATGGAAAGTAGGGGTGGCGGTGTTTTAGTATTCACATAGATACCTAGGTGAGAATCAAAGTGAAGATTGATATATATAATGAGTGTGGCTGTTCCCCTAGGCTGGTATCTCTATAGCTGGTGGTAGAGAAACGCAGGGGGGTTTGAGACTGGCTCTTTAAGTGCGCGTACCTCGATAGCACGAAAATTGGGTGGTGTTTGAGATGAAAGGGTGGAGACGCGCTCATAGTGTTGGTTGCGTCTAAGTATATATTAGAGAGAGTCACTTAGTAAATTAGCACGGGTAGCTCGAAGAAGAGAGTATGTTTTTGGATATAGAGCATCGGGTGATATTGGTGAGAGAGCGGAGTAGGGAATGTTAAGATGGTCTTTTGGTACATCACCACTGGAGCACAGGAACTGAAGTGCTTTTCTGCAGGTGGCGGATGGAGAGGAGGGTCGGTTCTTAGGTCAAAAAGAGTTTGGTGGCAGGAACCGGGAAGGGTTTTTTCTGCCCCAGTGATGTTCCCCGTACCGCCCGACGGAGCCATTTTTCTGCGGGTGCTGCAGACCCTTGTATCGTGACCGCACTATTTTCTGCCCAGTGTGCTCTTGTCTGAGGCCGAAGCGATGCTTTTCTGCACCAGGTGATTCGCTCTCTCCTGGTATGGACCCAGACCCGCGAAAGTTTTTCTTTTCTGACCGTGTGCTTCTTGTACTGGCCGCGCAACTGTTTTTTTTTTGAACCCAGGTGACCTGGGCCTAACTTGTAGTATTGGACCAGGAACACAAAATGTTTTCTGCCACACACGTCCTGTCTCCTGTATGGAACAGCGGCATTAACATAGTACACAAAAGATGAGATGGATATGGGAGACGCTTTAGAAGAGGTGAAAATCCTAAGGATGTAATAAATGGAACTGCTGGAAGAAGACGCAGGGATGATGTGGAAGGCAAAGTTATAGGAGAGTTTGTTGGACGAGAAGAATGAGCATATGAGAGGAGACAGGAAGTGGGTGAGGGTGAGAATTGAAGCGGGATAAATATTTTCAATCAGGGTTATTTCAAGAATGGATGAGTGTAGAAGAAGTTGGTGCGATAGTAAGTGTCTGTGATTCAAGAATAATCTATACTGTTATGTATATATTATTTTACTCATTTAGCTAACATGAGCTAGTTTTCGTATTGTATCATGGTATTTTGTATACATTATGTAAGACAAACGTGTGAAAATATTATTTTATGTTATTGTGTACATATTTTCTCATACACACAAATTTCCCCAAAGATAGATTAATACGATATATGATTTTTTTGTAGGTAAAGTGATAAGGATTTAAGGATTCTATTGAAATAAGGATTCCCAAAAATATTAATTGAAATATATTTTTTTTATATGTTAAGATCAAGTTTAAGAGCATAGACTCTTATCAATCCAGCTTTTTGGACATATTGATTGTGATTTTTTTCACTGAAAACTTACCTCTCTCTCCAATTTTGTTTCGATTGTTCTCCAGTCTAGCGAGATCGAGCCGTGATTTTTTTACCCACCTCATACATCAGATTAATTAATTCTATACTTCTTACGCCCTCGCCCTGAAAAAATTGTTTTCAATAGATCTCTTTCCTCTCCTACCGTACATTTCAAATTGATTGAATACAAGGGTGACAATATGTTAAAAGTTTCCCCTACAGTAATGACTTTCAAGTGTCAGATGGAGAGCGTTCCACACTCTTGGGAGGGAAACAATTTGATTTGTCCTAATCTTCAGATATTCCTGTTAAACACTTTTGAAAACTTGCCTAAATTTATCCTTATTTATTAATTTAAAATTTAGATTATTCATATAGATACTTTATAAATTAACATACATATATATAATATTACTATTATTATATATAACACTAGTAAACACAACTAGTAACTACAGCCATAATACAAATACATTCAGCTATATTTATCTTACTACTACTGCTTTTATAATACTACTTATATACTACTACTTATTACAGTGAGTAATACTTATAATTGATAACCACTTTTAACTATTTACAAAAAAAAAAACAGATCTATAAGCCAGTTATGTTAAACTAATTTAAACAAATTTAATATATATATATATATAATCATATATATATATATATATTATATTTATATTATAACTATAATAATAATATTATATATAATATATCTATTATATATATATAATATATATATTATCTTATAGTATAATATATATATACTTATATATATATATTAATTTATAATTATTATATATATATATATATATATATATATAAATATATTATATATAATATATCTTATATATATTACTATATTATATACTATATATATATATATATATATATATATATATATATATTAATTATAATATATTATATATAAATATATATATAATATTATATGATATATTATTATATATATCGTATATATATATAATCTATTATATGTATTATATATATATTATAATAAATTCATATATATATAATATATATATATATACATATATTATTAATATATATATATATTCATACTATATATTACTATATATATATATATATATAATAATCTATTATATATATACTAATAATATTATATATTATAGTATTATATATAATATATATATTATATATATATATATAGTATAAGTATGACTGATTTTGTATTTAGTATACTATCTATATATAATACTCCGTATATGGATAGGAATATACTTATTTGGCTCTTTGTATGTATATTTTGAGGGGTTTTAGATATCACATATAGCCGCAGCTATCCTTATACCCCTATATATATATATATTATGAATACCATAGTGAAAATTAATATTCATGATGATGGCAAACTCATTATAATATATAATATAAATCAGTTATATACCGCTCCATTAAATAGTTGGCACCCGTGTTTACTTGAGAAAAGTTAAACGTCGCTTAATTCTTAATACGTTCAACAAAAAAAATTAACGGCGTTAATGCATTAAAGCGTTTACTCTCCGAAAGAATGTATTCGTCGTGAGTAATTTCATGGGCGCGCACCTGTTTACGTGTTAAACTTCTCATGCTATTTACTCAATATTTTTTTTTTTTTTTTTTTATTTTTTTTTTACAGTTATCCACCACCACTCATCCCGTGCAGAGCCCTATTCCAATCGGAGTGGTATTGCATCGCAACTCTTAAAATCTTCATCTCCTCATATGCCGCAAATCTTAACGCTAGATTCACTATACGAACTAGCAGGCTTTAATTGTGTCAGAATTGAGTTTAAATCTACACAAGGATAATGGAAACCACTCATGCAGATGAAGATGGTTCACAGAATCACAGTGTGGAATGGAAAAAAGGACAACATCCTCCAGCATAAACCTAGCCTGGAGTTACCCATATCTTACCATAAAAACTCACGTGCGCAGATACTAGCACCTACTTTGTGTGCACTTGTTAGGCGTCGTCCTTAAGGTGGTGGTGGTATACTCCGTGTGTCACGCAGTGGTTAAAGTTTTCCTTTACGATATACTCCTGCCGCTGCGTATATCCCTATAGAGAAGCAGATAAAGCACCAACATCGTGCGGCCGCAATAGATAGAGGTTTTCAAGCTGAACTGGAAAGTACTATAAACAGTTTTTATTAAGCCCTTTGGCTTTTTGACCTCGATACTCACTGTCCCAAAAGCCGTATAGAAGTGTAGAGTGAATCAGTCCCTATCTTCTTCGTGAATCCTATTCTATCTTCGTGATTTGAGTGACTTTTTAAATACTTAGTATATATATTTAATATTCTATTTTTAAATATGTTTTAATTTCTCGATCATTTATTATCTGTTCCAATAAATTATATAGTCAGATTTTGAATTCTTTAAAATATCATACTTCTAGAGTGAGATACGAAAGTTATCATTATAAACTTTAGTAATATTTAAATAAGGAATTGAATAACAATAAAATAAATAAAAACAATATTAATAATATAATATGTTTATATTTATGAAAATGTGAAATTTTATAGGTATTTTTATTAAATTTGCATGTAAATCTGTTTAATTTAATAAATGATGAGATATTAATATAAAGATTAGATCATCATATATATAATATAAATTTAGCTCACAATATTGTATTTGCCTCTACTTTTTCTCTCCTTATATGAAATACAGTATAGTTAATAAAAGAACTTCTCAGAAAAGATCACTATAGAAGAAGATCTCTAGAGGGTACAACTGAATAAACTTAACGTCTTACCATTAAATCAAGGCGAGCTCCATATCATGAGCACCAAAGTGATGCAATATACAAATGATTAGAGGCCTCTTACTGAATCCAAATTTAAAATGTAGTTTCTTTATATCATTTCAATAATTTTGTAAACTAAGATTTGAATTTGTGATATTAAGAAATTTAAAATATATATCAGATGAAACTAGGATAGCCATCTTTCTTATCCAGCTATTTCCCCAATTGAGTAAAGCCTTAAGTTTTAAATAATAAGGTAATTAATTAACTAAAGTCGGTTACTCAATTAATAATAACTTTGCATTGTGGGGAGAAGAAAAAGAGAAATTAGTAACGTAATAAATAGTTAAGTGTAAGTTTAGTAGAAATGCACTTAAAAAGAAACTCCAAGAAATAGTGTCATCGGTAAAATAAGCAAGAGAACTACATGAAAGTATTATCTACGTAGGAAAGAACTGCCGACAGAGTCTCGGTGTCTCAAAGGAGACCGTACACACATAGGGTAGTTATGGCTCGTGACATACACAAAACCAAACACATCAGGAATGGGCCCCGACCCCTAGGAGGGCTCCTAAGGATTCCTTTTACAATCTAACCTAATCACAGTTTAAACAAAAATAGCTAGTTTAAAGTGTTTGAACAGGGATCCATAAGATTAACCTCAATACAATACATCACAACCTAATACAACCTCAAACAAGTCAGCTGGGCCGTGACTTGGCGTAAACGCCTACAGCCGAGTGATAACCAGAAGCCCCCCAGTATCTAGAACAGTACTCTGTACACAATTATAGGTTCCCGGTAATATGAGACCCTTGTATCTATGTCTGAGAGTAACTAAGAAGAGGACAAAAATAATCTCGCCCAGTCTATAAAACAGGTAACTCCCAGTCTTCTTTCTGTGCGCGCCCATGCAACCCGTTGTGATGTATAGGGTTTCCATAGTGCATTCTTTTTATATCTAGGCAAGGATGTTTCTATATTAAGTTCACTAGCGAGAGATACCGAAAGAACCGCTCCAAAAGAGATAGAAATGTCTTACAGAATGTTAATATTTAGAGAGGAGATTTGTACGAAGTTGGGGTTTATTAAAGAATTGAATCTGTCGACAAGGTTTCGTAAGTAACGGGTGTAGCCTACCTAGCCCGCAATTATTCTATTTTCTAGCAGTGAAGAATAGAATCGTAAAAGGATTCATGAACGTAGAGGCATATTTCTAGATAATATATAATAGTACTCTGAAGCGAATTCGTGTAATAATGTGAGTTTGAAGAAATGAAGGTCCGACAGTCATACGGCATAGTGAGTGGAGTAGAGTTAGATGATGATAGGTGAAGAAGATTGCACCCTTAAATGAAAAGTAGAATAAAGTAGGTAGAAGCTTTATATCTTGAGGAACACATCTATTGACAGAAAAAGAAAGAAGTCGCCTTATCAACCACAGCCGATATTTTTCGACTTGAAAGAAAGCTACGACATAATGTAGGGTTAGGGTTCAAAGAGTATTAGTGAGTATAATGATAGTGAGGGAGTCTGGATAGTCTAATGGATCGTGCCATGTTGATCGCAGGTTGATTCACTGTGGCAGATTGGCCTAGGTGGCAGACTTATTGTGTCAGTCGCTGGCCACTTAGGCAAAGTCCTTTGTGCTAGTATTTGGTTCTTAACCTCGAGGTCGGAAAAGTAATAACATCGGTTGGTTGTTCGTTTCAGTATTCGAGGAGAGAGGTATAGTGCGGCTGTTTGCTTTTGATCCTCGTCTGCGCGCGAGGTAATATCCTTTTGATGCCTCTCGTGGCCTAAATGTGGCGCGTACTCTAGCGCGATGCGGGAAAGGAAGAGGTATGTTCTTGGTATCTACTTGAGATTTTCAGGTGATGGTGTCTGAATTGTCTCAGGAAGATGTAGTACCTTGGAAGGGGTTTTGTCTTATGAAGGATCTTGTAGATAAGAATTACAAGGAGACGCTAAATAGTGGCGCGATACTAGTTTATTACGAGAGAAATCAGAGCGGCGTTTCCCGTTTTTTTCAGGACGATATGTGTTTGGTAGCACTCGTTGTGCGTTTCGGTTCTTCATACATCTGAGGGAATCGTGCTAGGCTATTTCTGGTGATAGAACATAGAGAAATTAGTATAGTTGAACGAGGGGGTGTTCAGCATCGTTAAAGCTCTACATTCCCTCAAATAGCGCCGTGGCTTTTTTGTCCCGTAACTCCCCTGTTGATTATAAACATTATACTAAACTCTGGTAATTAACCCGAGAGTATAGGTGATAGTAGATACAGCATTTTCGTGTAGTCCCAATTTTGACATGCAGAGCGTTTAGGAAATTTGACAAAAAATAAGTTTTTAGCCACCAAAAAAAGGTCCTTTAATCACATATTAATTACAATCTGAACATCAGTCATAAATTATTATATGAGATGTATAGCTTCTGTTAATATTTATAGTTACGGAGTCAGCGGTACTTTCCGATGTAGATTTGAAAACTCTTATGCTCGTTTTAATAGACTCCGTTATACTATCTTTTTTTTCGTGAATTAACGCAATAGCTGTTTCTAAAAGTTAACCGAAAAATTTAACGAGTTTAATAATCTCGATTCTAACTGCTTTATAACTGCGTTATTAATTTTTAGCCGCACCTTGTCTATCACGAGTATCACAATATTTATGACATTTATATATATTAGTTATTTGTTTATTATTTGTGTATCTATATCTATATATATCTCTAATCCTTATATATATATCCTATTAGTAAATCTATATACTAGTGAGGTATATATTATATTATATATTTTAATATTTTATATATATGGTGATTGTATATATATATAATATAATATTATATTTATATAGTCTCCCTCTTAATAGTTAATTCATTTATATATAAATTCTCAATGCACAATTTTTTTCCTACGAAACTTCACTAGGGGTGTCAGCGGCTAATTATCAGAATCTGTTAAAATAAATGATACAATAAACAGAATGACAAAGTGACTATACATCCCAAGGAAAACGTGGCTTTTGATTATAGTGAAAAAGAATGATTGATTGATGTCTCTCGATTCTGAGTAGTTTAGGCTAGGATGTATAATGGTAAGTTAGTGTTGGTGGGAATGATTCGACGCGGTGTATGAGCAGTATTCATGAATAGTAAAAATGAGTTTGAGCATCTAGATTATAAGTGAAATGTTCTCGTTGAAGGAGAGTACGGAATGTGCGAGTGTTGGCTTGGTGGCAGAGGTATCAGGAAGGAAAGATGGCAAAGTAGTCTATTGTAAGTATGGGCGGGATTTTTCCTGTTGTGCTTTTGTGAGGTGGGTTTGGTTTGTGTTCTTGCGTCTGGCTCACTAGTCAGATTGAACCCTAGATCCTGTATTTGTAGATAGAATACCTGGATGAGTGGTTGAGGCCTGTTTGCGTGTATTACTAAGATGAACTCCTAGGTTGTGGATTTTATTTTCTGTCTTTGGCTTGAGATCGGGCTCACACTTAAGTCGATATTGAGGATGAATCTGTAAGGAGAACTTTCCTTCGTATATATATATTTATCTATTAATAAATCTATATATATTATATCTATATAATCTATATATCTGTCTATATATATATATAATATTATAATTCATATACTACATATATATTATATTATATTATTTATATATTATAAATATATTATTATTATCTATATATATATATATTTATTATAATATATATATATCAATAATATATTGTCTTGTTTTACTCAGCTATATTTTATTGCAATATAGTTCTTTTGAATTTTTCTCTTCTACTCGGACCGTTAGATTGTACCAAATTAGCACATATTAAGTATTGATGTTTCTTCTTTTTGTATGTAAATCATTGCGATACTCTCTAGTATTTATCTATTTCTACTACTTTTTATATCCATTGTGTTTCATTATTCTTGAAGAGACTTAGAGTATTACACAACTCACAGCGAGTCACGAATCAATGAGTTGCCACACCTTTTCCTATATTTGAGCAAAAATCGCGTTCTTTATGGTTAAAGCACGTGTGAAATGAAGTAACCAATCAGAATTCTCATTCTATAACCACATCCACATCTAGAATGGAAAATCTGTGCAACTCCTCGTACATGCGCTAGCCGGAAACACATTGTTTAGTTTGTCCCTGATACCTTTTCTAACTGAATAACATAAAAATTAACAGCAGCACAATAAAAATTAGAATATAAATAAATTATAATAATCAGTAAAGGTAGCTAACTAATCGTTAAATAAATCTATAAAATCATGTATATATATATATAGGTATATATCATATTATTATAATAATATTTCTATATATATATTATATATAGTAATATAATATATATATATATATATATATATATATATTTTAATGCAATTCTCAACACTTCACAAATTGCGTTAGAGAAGTTGTATGAGTCTACTCTTGATATTTTAGATAACATAATTCCTATAGATAAGTCGGAGGATATATTCTGAGCTATATATGTGAGCTCCCATCTATCACCTACCAGATTTTATTTCCCTATTATACCTATTTATATACCCTAACTAAAATACGAGAGATATATTACTATATATGCTTTGAGTTTTATTTCATTCTTATTTATATTTTAGGCATATTATATATGATATATTACTACACGTTATTATTTGAACTATAATATAAGTATACTACTGTATCTGAGTACTCTACATATATCTCTATCTATCTACTATTATAGGCCCTCCATTAGTGTAGCGGCCGACCTCACTCATACTATATCTTATCTTAGTATAGCACGTTATATCTCACATATATATTAATCTACCTAACTAGAGAGCTCAGATGAGTTATACCTAATTTTTATTTGTAAATCATTACCTACTATTATCACCTATAGTACTCACTATATGATTTGAGATAAATTACCATTTACTTATACTGTTAATTATATGTATTAATACGTGTTTACTGTATTGGTGACTTATATATATGATGTAGTTATTATTATCTACAATTCTATTGACTTAACTATAACTGCTCTTTTCGAGTGCAACCTCTCATTATAATAAACAAAGCAACATTTAAAAAAAACATTATTTGGACTCTGTGTCGAAACCTCTCATCACAGCGCCACTGCCTGACACTGCAATTATTATCGTGCAGAGTGGGACACTGGTGTCCACTTGCTTGTTATTGCTCTATCTTGTACCGGTAGTTTTTTGCACCCGTTTGTTGATTAATTTACTCGTTTTGTTCTCAATATAAATGTGAGTTCATTACTTTTGGTCGCGAAACGAGCACTTTTGAATAAAATTCGTTACTCTATATGAGTATATAGTCGACTTGAGCACATTTTTATATTATCCATACACTAATATACCTTATGGTACCTATTATATTATATATATATATATATTATATATATATATTATAATATATATATTATATATACATAAAGTGTCCGACAATACTTTTTCAATTCATTTTTCAAAGCCTCTTTTCTCCACGACATAATCCGCCAACAACGAAGCAATGATGGAGGAAAGAATATATAGAGTATGTGAGTGACCATCTTTGTAAGTCGCTACCTGTGGCATCTCCAAAGTAGTACTATTTTAAGCCATTTAAATTATATTAAAAATTAAAGAGTGTTTGGATACGTAGTGAGTGATGTGCATGTGGTATGTCAAGACCGGAAACGGAGGATAAATGCCTACCAGACATGCTATACATCAGTCTACGTATAGTGTCGAAAATAGTCTGGAAATACACTCTGTTAAAGAGGCGATAAATGCTATTTTCTATTTTTTTTTATCAGTATTACTTTAGAAAGAAAATGTAATTAAAAGGTTTTCAAAGTAAAGTGAATGCACAAAATTTATATCAAGACCTCATATAGAATATAGAGATATAGAGTCAAGAAGTAATATATAGTAATATATATAGTATATATATATATTATATATATATTAGAGAGTAAGATTAGTAAGACGTATAAGAGATAATGAGTAATTGAATTTAATGATGATTAAGTAAATATATATTTATATATATATATAATTCATATATACTATTACAGACATATTATATGTAAGAATAAGTATAGTATTAAATTAATATATTAGAGTATATATAATGATAGAACGGTGTATAATGAATTTTATTGTAATAATGAAGTAATAATAATTATATATATTTAATATAGATATATATTTAATTGATTTTAATAAGTATTAAATAATGATTAATATATAAATATATATATAGATAATATAATATATAGTAATAATATATATACTCAGGTAATATGAATAGATATAGTAATATATATATGATAGTTTAATAATATTAATAATATATATAATATCGATTATTAAGATAGAGAAGATATATATTTGCTATATTTCTACTGCACAAATATTTTCTACTCCTGATAATAGAAAATGATATGATCACTTACGTGGGAAGACTGAAATGGACAAATTTCTGTAATTAGTAAGTTAATATATGAAGTATGAGCACACAGATGTTATTTTTAATAGCTTCAAGAGGTTATTTAGAAATATCTATGGGATAAGTTTATTGAGATAAATATGTAACTAATTTATTTATTCAGATTAGTTAGTAATGTATAAAAGGTAATGTAAATATTTGGAGGTACGCTATTCTCATAGGGTATTAAGGTGATATAGTAAGACTAAAACGCGCAATGATATTTTGGTACAATTTATTATGGGTCTAGTATCATATATAATGAGAGTTAAGGTTTTACATTAGGTACATAAGGGAAGTATAATATGATGTATCGATAAGTATTATAATGGGTAATATATAACAAAATATAAGTACAGACATTACGATGTTATCTTATAAATTGGGAGTAAATGAGAGAAAGCTATAAGTAATCTATTAATTATACCTCACATTTGTTATTCTAGACATAATTTTCCCATCTTGGAAGGTATATATGTCCTGATCTTGCATGGCTTTAACCTTTTTTTAGTAATAGATTTTATTTTTCTGGTTATGGTTAATTTCTATTTACTTTCAAAGAATAATTAGGTTTATTTAGGTTTATTATATATGGTTTAAATCTTATTCTAAGTATAGTAGAGATAATATTACGACGCTGACCAATCGCAATCTAATTCATTACTCGGTTTTTCACATAGGTTTCTTGGAGGGTAATTCCTATATTACTGGAACACTACATCTCAGCAGTATTTTGGTTTGATGCTATTTTACGCGAATATAATGGATGAAGACTCTAATATCATATTTCGTGTAAATTAGTATAAGTATGATCATTATATAGACTTTAGTCGCATGTGGTGACATGTATCAATACCAATATCTAGTTTGGAGGTAATTGATGATATATTTAATGTGCCCACTCGGAGTCCCATTTGTTGATTGGGTGAGGGAGCATATAGTGGAGGGTAAGAGCATAGATATAGTAATAGAGATAGAGAGTCTTATATATATATATATATTATATATATATATATAAATAGTATATAATATATTAGTTATATAACTAATTAATATTTAAATATATATATATAGTATATATATATATAAGTAAGTTTCTTTCTTCTTTTGTAGTGCTACCTTATTTTGCTCAAGATTGGAGTGAAGGAGCGCTACAAGCATTGGAAAAGAAACGGTAAGAAGAGGTATGACAAATGTCGAAAGAGAAAAGCCCAGCCTTACCGCCCGTCTGTACATTAAGTAGTGAAAGGCTCATCGAGCAGACAGAAGAATCCACCGCACTAAATGCTTCAGGTGAGACACCAATAGCGACGGAACGCCCTCACTAATGTATAATTCGAGTCAATGTAAGGGTCATCACCTTGTCCAGGTGGGCCTATCAACATGCCCCATAAGCTAAAAACCCCAGCACAGACTCGTTCTGTATCTATGCAACTTTATTCTCAGCCGCTTGCCAAACTCACATATTCTCTTGAACAGACATTCGTTCAAACGACTCAATTGCACTTTCATCTTCTCGGTCTTCCATACAGCCGCTGTTTTCACCAACACACTCACTATATAACCCGAGTTAACCAAGACTCGACTATCGTCACTCTCCTTATTCCACGTGACACCAAACACATTCAACACACTTTCTTATTCTCTCATTTACCCTTTCTTCACACACACAACTTCCTAACAAGGTTCATTCCTCATTTTATTAAGTCTTCTCACACCTAGCATGTCCCTAAGATTGTCCAGGGTCTAAGCACATTGAACTTTAGATCTATAATTTTTATTCCAGACCATAGTCCACTACCCACACAATATCAATAACACAGGTAACACATATCCTCATGTAAGACTCTATCCGCACTCAAGACTTAGTTCTTATGTATCCATTCACCAACGATTTAATTTGCACCAGCCACCTTCCTCCTACCATACAACTTTCCTACTACACTCTGCATCATCCGTTCCTTCTCGTCCAACACAATACCCTAAATCCTAAATATTTAAACGCAGACACTTGCTCCAGCTGCTCACCATCTAACATAACTTCACATCCTGAGGAAAACTGTTCTCATCACTCACAACTCATAACTTACTATTAATCTACGTTTACTTTCAAACCTCACCTATCTTTTTATCATCACCTTCTGTTCGTCTCTTCTACACCAATCCATCTCAATACTCTCTCTTACACGCATTCGCCACAGCAAGACCAAATCATGCCGCATTATAATAGGTAGGGACCCTCCACTCATCCCATTACTCCATCATTCAACACCATTTCCTGCCATTCCAACCTCGAATTCTTTCATAACCCCCTCCATTCAAATTGAATAACCAAGGAACATAACCCAACCTGTCTCACTCGCACTATTAACTCCTAACAATCACCATTGACACCATTTATTCTTACACAATCATTCACTATCGTCATAACATACTTTGATTCCATTCAGAAGCTAACACCAACCCCATATATCACTAATACCTGACATAAAGCTTCCTATTAACTCTGATCATACGCCTGTTGTAAATCCATAAAACTAAATATAATTTATCTTCTTCTCTCTCATTTTCTCAATCATTTGTTCAATGTAAAGATTTGATCCACACATCCGTCTACCACTCCTAAACGCAACCTTGTTCTTCACCAATCAGTCCCTCAGTCATCCGACGCACTCTCTCGACCAAAATAAGCATATACCTTCCTACAACACTCATAAACTTATTCCCTATAATTTCTACAGTTCCGCCTTTTCCTCCCTTACCCTTATACAAGGGTATATTATCACAGCTCTCCTCCAATCCCTTGACTATACCCTCATAAACGCTTTGTTATTACACCACTTCCAAATCCAATCATCACCATCTCGCTCCGCTCTTGATCATTTCACTAGTAATTTCATCTATACCTGCCAATTTACCATTCAACTTTCTCACTCTTCCCATTACTCCTCCTTACTAATAACCTCATCCCCAAAATACCTATCCTTCTTACCATCAAACAACCACACACACATTCACTAACACGTCATCATTACTGTTAATATTGTGGCAGATTTTCGAAGTGTTCTTTCACACTCCTCCATCCGTTCATGCAGCTTGACAAAATGCCCATGCCCTATTTCTTTCTAGCAGATTCCCCTTATTCTCATTCGTACCTTTCGCGCTCCTTCCAGAAGAGCTTCCTATTCCCTTGTATGGTCCTCATTCATCCTACTTCAAACTGTTCATTTACCTCTTGTTTTCTCATACGTTTATGCACCTTTTAGTAATTCTTTTTTCCTCCTTATGAATTTCATACATCTTTCTTTTGAAACTTTCATCGATTTGCTTTCTAGCTACAATCATAACCATCCTTCTTTTTTTTACCTTTAACCGCTTTCATATCTCATTCCACCATTCGCTGTTTACATTCTTACTTCCTACTTTAGCACATGCACACACTTCCTTTGCACTACTAACAATTGGTTCCTTCATTTCCCCAGATTTGTTAGTATCAACTTGTCCACATTCAACCGATTTACTAGCTAGCGCTCTTACATACTTTTCCATATTTCCTTGCTCACTTAACTTCTCACTCTTATTTTTAACCTATTTCCTTTCGTATCACCTTCCTCTCCATCACACCCCCACTAACTTATTTTACATATGAACAACATAATGATCCGATAATTCCATTTCCTAAACCCTAACTGATTTAACATCCAACACATCCTTCAACATCTCCTCCTTCACCAACAAATAATCAATCATACTTTTCACTTCGATACATCTCTACTACACCAACCTAGTATACTTATGGATACTCTTGTTTTAAAAGAAAGTATTACTTACACACATTCCTCTCTCTTCACAGAAATCAATCATCTTCTTACCATTCTCATTTTTCTCCCGCCACCCCAAAAACACCTGTTATACCATCCCTTTTTTGATCACATTATCACCATTCAGGTTCCCCCAACACTATCAATTTGAAGCTCCTATCACCCCATCCAGAACATCATTCATAATTATCCAAAAAAATCGTACTCTCTTCCACGTTTCCTCCAGATGGACCATACGTCACACCACACAATACTTGACCTTTTCATAACTTAATTAACCATTAAATTCTAGGACTCACACCACAAAGTCTACCATAGCTTTGTTACCACAGGTCACTCATCAAAGTTGCAACTCCTTCTCTCCTCTCTCATTCTCTTCCACCCCAGCACGCACACATTTCACACGCACACCACTCAATTTCACCTTTCCTTTCATCTTTGTTTCAGTCACGCGAGCAAATCAAAATTTGCCCTTTCTAAATACATCCTCACCTCTCTCCTCTTTCCTCAACATTTATTCCCTCTTGCATTCCATGTACCCATACGATTCATACAATTCGCCGAAAATTAGAAGTTCGTTTACGGCGATCACGACCATCTCCGAGGCCATGCATCAGCATTCCTAGCAAGTAAGATAGGTGGGTAGTGGCAGCCAACCAACTACACCGCCCCTTATGTCGACTTCTAACGACACCGCCAGGATCATACGATGTGGGCAATTCTTTTCTCCCTGCACACAGGGACTAATGAGTAGTTAGGGATGTTCTGTTAAGGTGTTATTCTAACAGTGGGGTGCTGTACTTTAATCATGTGTATATGATATGTGGATTAAATGTAATACCAAGCGCATCGTGCTAGGGTCATCCCTGTCGTGTGCAGAATGCTTCTCCACAAGGACCTCTTCGTACAGTCGATGTTCTTCCACCTGATCCAGCGTCATCCCTCTCGCCACAGCCGCCGCCACTCCACATTTAATCTTGTTCTTGGTCGCCGCGATTCTTGTCCTGCAGGCTGATGCATAAAATCTGGCTGGGTATCTATCTTCATCCATCCTTCTGATGTGTCATAACCAATCTCAGTTGTGTCTCTCGATCAATTTCCTCCGCCTGGTCGGCCCAATCCTCTTATCTCACTTCCTCTTCTCACTCTTCTGGTAACCGCATTGGCTGCCCGTATACACTTACATCTCCGCCGCCCCGATCTTACTCCTTGTTCTAGTTGTAAGTGTCAGCGACTCCGACCGCAAACAAAAAGTACCGGTCTCAGAATCGTGGTATAAAATAAGTGTTTTAACCTGTCTCGTCACAAGTCTGTTTCTCAGCAAGGGTACAACTGACCAACTCCTCTAGAGTATTTCATTATTCTTTCCTCTATTTCACCCTCCATCACTTCCACTGCTGTTTACCGTACCTCCCAAATACTTAGTTCCTCGCATCTTTTATTCTTTCCCACCGATCTCTATTTAAGTTCCCTCCTTCCCTAGCTATCTTCCTCACTTCAGTCTTTCTCATATTCATCTTCAATCCCTCCGTCGCCAGCACCCTCGGTCCATCTGATCAAGTACTCCTGTAACGTTCCCTTCCTCTTGCAACAGAGCAATTCGTCCGCATATGCCATAACAACCAATCTCCTCTCCCTACCCCAATCTCCCAAACTGTCATATACAGGATGAACAACAATCGGTGACAACACTCCTCCTGTCTAATCACCTGTCTTCCACTCCAAACCACTGGGTCCTATCCCATACGCTGTCCTGGCGCAATTTCACTTACTGTGTAAAGTCACCTTATCACTCATCAACTTGGGTTCTATCTGGTAGTAACGATCCTCGAGTGTCTCCCAAAGTTTTACCTTAGGTACACTGTCAAATGCCTTCTCTAAATCCACAAAAGCCATATACATTTCATTATCCATCCCACTTCTCTATCATCATCTTCGAGAAATATCAGATCGCGGTACTCGTCCGGGCGCTGAATCCATAGCTGTGTCTTCAGCTTGTCTTCGACTCACGTCCTGAGCCTTTTCTCCAATATCCTTTAAAATATAAGCTTCATGCATGCGGCAAGCAACGATATGCCCTATATGTTGGATACACCGGGCATACTTATCGCCTGGCCCACTCCGCAGTATGCTCCACTCTCCAGAAATCACTTAAAACATCTTCAACATCCATCGCATGACCTCTTCGCATCGCATTGTCTCACCGGCAGCCCATCACATCCTGGACTCTTCCCATTTTTCATATTCCCCATTGCCATCTCCCACTCTTCCATTGTTATCGCACCCTCATCCACGTTTATTCGGAGCTGTTCCTCTCTGCGTTCCGGAAGGTTATCTTCTCCTTCCTCCTGATTATATAACTCTGAAAAGTACTCTCCCACTGGTCGCTGATCTGCATAGGGTCCACTTCTTCAGGCCTACCGCTTATCCTTTACTGAGTGTGCAACAGTCGACTCCTGTCCTCGTAGGTTTTTTGCCATGTTATATATTAATTTCTTAGTTCCACCCATATCCTGTCTCAGTTGTTCACTGATCCTCTCCCCCACACTTGCTCCATCGCTCTCCTTTTTATGGTCTCAGCCTCATTTCTATATACCACATATTCCGCTCTTGTCTCAGGGGATCTTCTTTTCATCACGCTCTAACTTTTTATTTTTTTCGCTTTACTGCACGGGCAACTCATCTGTCCACCACGCAGTCTTTTTCTTTCTGGAACCCGTTGATAAATGGTGGTTAGTAATATGTTTCCTGGAGGATGAGTGTGTAAAGAATATGAACGCAAAAGAGAAAGACGCACCATTAAAAATGGGAGGTAATTTCATCGCTTTTATGTTGCCTGGAGGATGAGTGTGTAAAGAATATGAACGCGAAAAGAGAAAAACGCACATATAAAAATGGGAGGTAATTTTCATGCTTCGGTAATGCGTGTACTCTCCCTAATATATATATATATATATTATATAGTATATATATATATATATATATATATAATAATTATATTATATATATATATATATATATAAATATATATATATATATATATATATAGTATTATATATATATATATAATATATATATATATAATGATATATATAATATATTATATATATATTATTATATAATAATATATAAAATATATATATATATATATAATATATATATATATATATATATATATATATATTATATTTTATTTCAGTAGCACCCTTATTATAATCACCTTTTTTTGAGATTAAATACACTGAATAGTATAAAACATTTTTATTTATTTATATACAACAATATTAGGTTTCTCCTCCTGAAGCTTCTAGCTTTCACAGAGATTCTCCCTGCCTTTATCGGGAATCTTCGGAAGAGAAAGAGCAAGTGACGATGTTTTTCTTTTATGGTTGGATATAAATAATAATAAAAATGTTTTATACTATTCAGTGTATTTAATTCTCAAAAAAGGTGATTATATTAAGGGTGCTACTGCAACTAAATACATATAAAAGAGCGAAGAAACATAGCTCTGTAAATCTAATATATATATATATATATATATATATATATATATATATATATATATATATATATAAAAAATATATATAATATTTAAATATATTATAATATATAATATTTATATATATATATATATATATATATTATATATATATATATATATTATAAAGATTATATCGATATATAATATCTATTATATATATCTATTTAATAATTATATTATATATATATAAGATATAATAGATTTCTATACCGGAATATGTTTATTGACCTACCGGTATATATATATATATATATATATATACATATATATATTATATAATATATATATATATATATATAATATATATATTATATATATATATATATATATAATATAATATATATATATATATATATATATATATATATATATATATATATATATATATATATATATTTATTAAAATAAATTTTATAAAAATAAATATAAAGGTTAATTAGAGAAATTCGATTTTCGAACACTTACGTGTGTTATTAGTTGCCGTAGTGTCACCTCGATGTTGACTAGAAATAATTCTCTTGGCTCGTTGTGCTACTGGTAGAAATGGAGAAATGGAGGATTGCGAGAAGAAAAGAACTCGGACAATAGGTGAATAGTAAACAGCGAGAAATATCACATCACATGTAAAAACATAGATAAGCGGATTAGAACATGCTAATGGTGATGTAATAAAGGGGATAAGCATAAAAGGGTTATAAATGTAACAATTTTGAGCATAAATGTGCAAAGCAATTTCAATAATAGATAGGTGGTATTTACCTTATTTTTGTAATAATCTTCTCTTATATAAATAACTGTTGCTAACGTAAAAAAAAATAGATTATACCTTCAGATGGGGTATTAAAATAACGATTTAATTTTTACTGGTATATTAATAAAATTAATAAAAAAAACTACACTTTAATTTAAATACTTTTATATTTATTAGTTATTTTTAGAAATTTGTGATTCAAGTATTATTATATTTATATATTTATATAAGTATTGATTAGTTATTTTTAGTTAAAAATTTTTTAATGTATTTATGTTCGTATTTATATTAGCCTTAAAATTTATGCGAAAGCGAAATTTGTTACACAAGTACTGCAAACGAAAAGTAATCTATTATAACAAAGCTCGATTTTCCTATGCCCTCCGCGTGACGATTACATCACAAGAAACAACAGATACTAACTCGAAATTCCATTCTACATATTACGACTCCAACATAATAACACAAATTCACAGGTCAAACAAATGTATACCATTAAGCATAAAGAATACCTAGAATATTCTCCATATCCTCTAGTAGTAAGTTTGAATCGATAAATAAATTATATCATGCATTAAGTTTTATTTCATTTTTCTTCCGCCACTATTCACTCACTCTGTAGATTCTCAGTCAATGTGCAGACATAATGGTATTCTTTTTCAACGCAAAGTAGATCATCAAGCCGATTGCACTCAAGAGAGAAGAGTATGAGGAGATGAGATGGAGTAGTATGTTAGCGAGAGATATAAAAATGTTAATGGAAAGATATGTAAGTCGGAAAGTAGACTGAAGATGCAGTATTGAGAGAGTATGTTTTATGTATGAGACACGTACGAGAGACGAGAGAGAGAGAGAGAGAGAGGAGAGAGAGAGAGAGAGAGAGAGAGAGAGAGAGGAGAGAGAAGAGGAGAAGAGAGAGAGAGAGAGAGAGAGAGAGAGAGAAGAGAGAGAAGAGAGAGAGAGAAGAGAGAGAGAGAGAGAGAGAGAAGAGGAGAGAGAGAAGAGAGAGAGAGAGAGAGAGAGAAGAGAAGAGAGAAGAGAGAGAGAGAGAGAGAGAGAGAGAGAGAGAGAGAGAGGAGAGAGAGAGAGTAGAGAGATAGAGAGATAGAGAGGCGAGAGAGAGAACAATTAATCAAAGGAAATCCTTGTGTTACTTATTGAGATAAACTATCCATTTATTTCATATATTTTATCCCCCTCTAACAAATATATAGGCCTTCATGAAATAACAAGCAACAATCTCCAAAATGAGGCATATATATATATATATATATATATATATTATATATATATTATATATATATATATATATAATATATATATATATATATATATATATATATATATATATATATATATATATATATATATATATAAATATATATATATATTTACATCTTTTCTCTATATTATATATATATATATATATATAATATATATATATAATATATATTATATATATATAATATATAATATATATATAAGGTCATATATATATAATATATATATATATAATATATAATATATATAATAAGTTCTTCCAAACATTGACATCATTCTTAATATTAAATCTTTAGATTTGAAAAATTCTTTTCGAAATTTTTATTAAGGGCACGCTATGATTTTTGCTTAAGGCGGACTCCATTTTAACCCCTACCTCTAAATATATACAAAATTCTAAATTTTTGGCAAATTTTGATCAAATAAAAAGCAAACCTCAGCTTTTTCCATAGTATAAAACGTCGCTTTCGAGTGTTTTTCTGTGTCTGGAGTCATTTTCTTTGTATTTTAATTTTTTGAAAAAAATATGTTTTTGACATTTTTCAATACTCGTCCTACAATATTTTTAGAAATTACTTCATACTTGAACTTTACAAAGATTGGACTATTACCTAAAAACCATAGGAAAGAAATATTGATATTTGACCCCAAATCCGAGAGATGGTCGATTTTCAAAACCTACTTATTTTTTTTGGCTTTGAAATTGAAAAATTGCCAAAAAAAAAATTCTGGTCATGCGATCTGCATGAAATTTCATGGCCTTTATAGTAGGGGAAGAGGCACATTTTTTATTTAGATAATTTTTTTTTGTATATGCAGTAGTTTTGGACTTGTCCTTGGAACAAATTTAAAAAAAAAAAGAAAAAAAAGAAATTTAAAAAATACTTTTTCGAGTATACAAATATTATTCTAAGTTAAAAGATGCATCTCGCCCTCTATATACGCCCTGAAAATTTGATGTTTATCGAATGAGTGGAAAAAAAATCTCAATATTTCACTTTTTCAAAAAAATAAAAAATAAAAAAATTTCGGGAGACGAAGGTGGAATCGGAAGTTCTCAAGCAAAGAGTCGTGGGTCGAAGTTGGAATCGAAATTTCTCTAGCAAAGAATCAGGATTCGAAGTTGGAATCGGAATATCTCAAGAAAAAAGTCGGGAGACGAAGGTGGAATCGGAATTTCTCAAGCAAGGAGTCGTGAGTAGGTTAGAATTGGAAATTCTCAAGCAAAGAATCAGGAGTCGAAGTCGGAATCGGAATATCTCAAGAAAAGAATCGGGTGACGAAGGGGGAATCGGAAGTTCTCAAACAAAGAGTCGCGAGTCTAAGTTGGAATTGAAATTTCACAACCAAAGAGTTTGGTGTTCGTTGGAATCGGAATTTCTCAAGTAAAGAATCAGGAGCCGAAGTTGGAATCGGAATATCTCAAGAAAAGAGTCGGTAGACGAAGGGGAAATCGGAAGTTCTGAAGCAAAGAGTCGCGAGTGGAAGTTGGAATCGGAATTTCTTAAGTAAGGAGTCGGGAATTGGTTGGAATCGGAATTTCTCAACAAAGAATCAGGAGTTGAAGTTTTAATCGGAATATCTCAAGAAAAGAGTCGGGAGACGAAAGGGGAATCGGAAGTTTTCAATCAAAGAGTCGCGAGTCGAAGTTGTAATTGAAATTTCTCAAGCAAAGAGTCGAGAGTCAGAAAAATTCAAGATCTTGATTCTCATTCAGAAATAATTTCAAAGTTTTTCTTTCCTCATAATATTATTTTAATCAAATTAAAATAAAAATTCTAAGGCTTATTACAAAAGTGCCAAGAAAAAAAACAAGGAAACTAAAAAACGCTTCTTAAAAAGTTTTTTAAAAACATGAACAAAGACAACAAGCGATTTTTCGTTTCCTCTCGTTTTTTTTTATTTTACTAATTTATTTATTTTTTATATTATCTAGAGCTAGCATTATTAATAATAGTCTTTCGAATAGTTTTTCTTCCCGTGATTGTACTACAAAAAGAATTTTTTTTTAAATGTTTATAAATTAGACACAATCGTTTTTTTTGTGTGTGTTTTTTAATGTTGAGTTGGGGAAAAAATGCCACAAACGTAAATTTTTTCAAAAACTGACAACATTATTCTAAATCTTTAGATTCGGATATTTTTTGAAAATTTTTAAACTTAAATGTGCCAAGATTTATACCTGCACTTTTAAATAATTCATTTATACACTGCATTTATAACAAAATTATTTCAAAGTTTATTAGTAAAGAAGTTGGATAATAATAATAATAATAATAATAATAATAATAATAATAATAAAAAACAAAGTTAAACAGTAAAATAACATATTATATTTATTATTATAAAACATGAAAGAAGCAAAACCCAAACAAAAAAAGAGGTTTATATATATATATATATATATATATATATATATATATATATATATATATATATATATATATATATATATATATATATATATATATATATACTGTATATATATATATATATATATATATATATATATATATATATATATATATATATATTATATATATATATATATATTATATATAATATATACTATATATATATATATATATAATATATATTATATATTATATATATATATATATAAAATATATATATATTATATATGTATATATATATTCTATATACAGTATAAATATATATAATATATCCATTTATATATATTAATTATTAATTATATAATAAATAATTATATTTAATTATTATATATATATATATATATTATATATATAATATATATAATTATATATAATATTATAATTATTATAATATTAATATATTAATAATATATATATATAATATATATATATAATCGGAATCGGAATTCGTTACTATTATTAGAGACTGGTATATTAAATAATAATTTTCACTGGTGTAACGGAGAGGATGCCTATATATATAATATATTATTATTACCCTTTACCTACGTAGTTTACTTGGATCCGTACCTTTGTGGAATTATGATATATTATGAGCGGCTCCTAATATATATATAATATCTAGAATTTGTTCTTCTGAATGTAGACCGCTAACTAATAACAGAGGGTGTATTTTATTTACCATTCTTACGTAAAATTCACTAAATTATGTATTCTATAAATCATATTCTTACATGTTTCCACTATAAGATGATAGGAACTAAATCTGAAAGAAGAAAAATCTTATGAAATAAAACTATTTTATTATAAATTTAATATTATTCAATACATATATTAATTATTTATTAATCTACTACCTCATATCAAAGTTGGAAAGTTAATTACAACAGCCTAATTATTATGTTGTGGCTACCTAAAAAGAAATGTTGGCCACTAACTACAATGGAAAAGAAATGTATAATTCAACATTCACAAATTCTTAATCACAAATATATATAATATAGTAAATTTAACATTTTGAAATCATAAAACCTCATTAGATTAAAATATCAGTATTCGAAATTATTTTATTGAGTAATATAGAACTTTATTGACTATCATTAAATTAAACACATTTAAAATTTAATAATAAAGGCTAATTTTACAAATGTTTGTAATTTTAAATCTAGATGAATATATTTAGATTCGTAAAGATATCAAAGAGTTAAGGAAGGGATAATACGTGTATCTTAGTTGAAGCATATTTTTATAGTGTCAATCAGTTACATCGGTAATAGTATATATCAGTTAATCCTTATAGAATGCAAAGTCCTTAGATATATATTTGTAAACTGGTCTTTCGTTTGACAAATTTCTCTGCATTGAAATAATTATAAAGATCTTCACATTCCTCATGAGCTCGAGTAAAAATATTAGATATGCTATCCGTAACACAATGAAAAACATGTAATTTCACATTTTTTAAGTCATTATTAGAGGGGAGAATGGAGGATATAATATTGCGTATGATGGATAAGATAACTTAAAGAGTGGATGACACAAATGGAGAGTTAAATCTTTCCACACTCTGAGAGGTCGTGTAATTTCATAGACGGTATACTTGCGGGTACTCATATGAATTCTAATACATCTTGTATTTTAATCGCAGAATGAATTGTGAAATCTACACCAATTGTCTAAGATGTAGTTATTATACATTACTTAATTACTACACTTATAGGTCTTCCTGAGGTCACCAATGCTATAATTTCGAACTCACTCATTCGACATATGGTGGATGAGCATTGATGCTTGGTGTACAGTACTTTGCTGGAATTTCCTCATACTGCCAAAGTATAATAGGTAAATATAATAAATGACATTTGGAGTAATTAATATATAACTAAATAAAATTATATTTATATAATAAAAATAAACTTGTAAACTTATTTAAGTATACGGTGTACTATATTCTCTTGATATATTATAAAATTTTATGAGAGGAATAATGTCTATAATATAATTATTATTTTTTTATATTATGATTATTTTTATTCTTTTGGAAGGAAATTTACCCGGAGTCAGTAAAGGATAAGTGATACACACGCCTCATCAAGTATAGGTACCGAATAAATTTATAACATTGAGGATTAAGAATAGTATAATATATTATTAATAATAATTATTTCTAGTAGGTCTCTGAGAGGTGCGCGCCTATAATCGATATTTGATTAAGTGCTTACTTATTATTGCAACAGAGAGCTAGGTTATCTACACTAGCAGATACCTAAGCGCTTCAATAGATATGTGCTCTTATTTAGTTTATATTTATGTCAATCTCAATGCGCCTAGAACTTTGCGCCTTTGAATGCGCGTATTCGACATAGATTTTTCGCACGAATTCGGTAGACATGTTGTATTTATCTGCGTAAATGTGATCAGTTTACAAAGTAAACTTTAGTGGCGATAACAAAAGCATGCTTTAATAGGAATTTATGGTATAATGTATAAAACATACATTTATATATCTTGATATATGGTATTATTTATATTTTGATGAGTTTGTATGCCGCTAAACTCATTGTAAACTCAAAAGATGACAATAGAAAGGATTCGTTTGGGATTTTTGCCGCAAAACAAAAAAGAATGTCTATGCTACCAAGGTTCTGTCCCGTGGTAATGTACAAATTCGATATACGAATTTTTATATAGAGAGGCTCTCCAATCAATATGTGGGCGGTACATATAGAGTATTATTTATTCTTTCTTAATTTTGTCTATACTTGGTCAGCAGATTATCCTACTAGAGACAGATAGCTCACTGGCGTACAATTCTGGGAATCTATGACCCAGGTAGCTTCCTACTTCTAGTTATTGATAGATATAGAACATTACTAGAATACAATAGAAACGTTAGGGTCTATTTTACCTTATTTATTTTTTTTTTTATTTTATTTTATTTATAACAACTTAGTTATTTTATTACTTAAATTTTTATTTAGAGTAGGAATATATTAGTGTAATATTAAAAACAGATATATATACTTGTAATAATAAGATATAAATATATAATACTTTCCACGATTATAATGAAATATCAAAATGAAAAGTAATCATGAAACTTTATGTTTGTCCACTCAATGGCTGCAAGTCGAAATGAAGGAGAGGTAATTCCACCATTTGGGAAGGAACAATTTAGCAATAATTTGATTTCAGTTCTCTTTCTTATTGTTCTACTTAGATATATTCTCAATATCACTCATAATGTAACATTAAATAACCTATTAAAAAATAATGTTTTTTTTTAATATAATTACATAAAAAAAAAATTATTTAGTCATTTTCGTTATAATGGTTAAAATGATACAAATTCTTTCTTAATTACAGATTAATTATTCAAAAGAAAACGTCTTAAATTATTCGAGGGTAAAAGGGACTTATCCAATGGCTTCGAACAGAAAATGGGTAGAGTTCAACAAAAATTAACTAACCTACTTAAGTAACTTCACTAACTTAACGTCACATAAGTAACTTACGTAACCTAACCAAACTTATCCTAAGCCTGCAGCGGGCCTGTGCAGGAATTTTTTGAATATTGTGTCTACCCTTCTACCCTTTTTCTTCTCACCTTTCCTGGCACCATTTGAGTAGTTTAGTCCCGTAAAAGACCTCAATCAAATTTGCTACCCTAAGTCGAGTTAAAATTTTGGTTACTTTTGTGCTTCAGCAGAAAAATGACAATATTATTGGACAATATATAATATACGTACCTTCTTTTTAGAAGAAAATTCCATAATGACTCCTAGGCTACACTTACTTTTCTTTATTTATTGGTATAAATTGATTTTTTTTCTTTGATATCCTATATTTTTCCTTAAAGTTTCAAATATATTTAATAATCTAACTTATAATATATATATATATATATATATATAAATTATTTATATATATATTATATTATAATATATATATATATATAATATTATATACATATATAATATGTACGTAGGTGTGTGTGTGTGTCTGTGTGTTGTGTGTGTGTGTTGTGGTGTGTGTGTTGTGTGTGTTGTGTGTTGTGTGGTGTGTTGTTTGTGTGTTTGTTTGTGTGTGAAAAATGACGTTCATAGGAATACTGCTCTCTGATTAGTTGTCGGCAAAGATCCTTGCGATTCCTCATCTACTACTGACCATAAACACGGTGTCAGTTCCAATTCATTTCTTTTCTCATCGGAAGTGATGGTCTTCTTTATGGTTACTGCGTCTTCATTTGAGTGATTCAAAAAGCTCCTGCCGGACTGCGACCCGTCTCTCTGATTCAGATATTGAAACCTTTGGAGGAACATTTGCAGCAACTCGATGCATTTTCTAGCTTTTCAGTTATTATCACATGGAACTACCCCAATGAAATGTTAGATGCACTCGAACCACGATTTCTCGAACTTTTTTTAACTTGCGGATTTGAGGCACGACTTGCTGAGGTTGGGGCCAAAGAAGCGTCATCTTTTGGCTCCATTTCGATTGTAATAACGTAAAACAGTCATAATATTGCCTGCGACCTTAATCATTAATAACATAAACTTGTTTCATTATTTCATAAACTGAAATAAAGATTTCACCCTCTTGACACAAAATTAAATATTGAAACGCTGCTTGTAAAAGTCATCCATTATGAAAACACAAATCACGCAAAGCAAAGTCAAATAGTACAACAGACTGTAGTGATGGTCCTGATTGATGGAGCGAATAACAGCAACCGCAAATGCGAAGCAACCTCACATATTTTGACAACCGCAACTGCAACCGCAACCGCGGTTGTCAGTGTCTACACAACCGCAACTACAACCGTAACCGCGGTTGTCATTGGTCTTCAGAACAGCAACTGCGGTGTCAGAAGTTATCTTTACAAAAATACTCTCTTATATAATATAATATTTCAGTTTGTTTTTTTCAGAAAATTACAATCATCTAATAATACAAAAACATTTCATTATAACTTTGCATTTCTTAACTTTTCGTACAGCAGAAAAATAAAGTGTTACGGATAGAGAAAAAGAGCGTGTGGTGGGAGTTTTTCTTGAAAGAATCAAATGAATTTGCTAAATCCAAATTGTGCAATAAAACCTCTTCTCGAAAGGAAGATGCACCACTAATTTAAAAAACCACCTACGGTCGTTGCATGGAAAAGAATAGCTTGTGTAAAGAAAAGTATATAGAGAATAGATGTGTCTTCCTATAAAAACTGCAAAAAATGAAATTGCCTAAAATTCGCTTGAATTGCATGAAAATATAGCATGGAAACAGTGCTTATGAAAATAGAATTACTCGAAACTATCGAGCAGCATAATGTTTATACCAGATTTTCTTAGTTATGTTAAACATAGACTTTATTCGATTCGTAAATAAAGCCAACCCACAAAATAAAATTAAACAGCGCTATAATTTAGCCACGTATAACAAATTCACTCCTCAGTCACGAAGTTCAACATATGTCACTCACTGAAAGAAATAAATTAACATTTACAATCGATACCTGGCCCGATACATCATCCGGGTGTTCTCTTATCTCTCACTTGCAATGTTATTTGATAAATTTGTAAAAAATAAACTTATATTACCCCTTGTAGTCCTAAGCGAGTATTTACCACCATTAATATTAACTTGGAAATTGGATGAGAAAATTTTGTGAAGCCATGATAAGGAAGGATGGATTAAATATTTATGTGACGTTTTTCGTGGCTTATAACGCTAATTGAAAGAGGCGTTCGTCGGACCGCAGAATTCGACGACTACACGTGACCCCGCTTTTGACAAGAAATAAAACCATGATAAACTATCTGCATGGAATTCCTTCAAAAACGTTATTACAGGCTTTCCTTGAAAGAACGAGTTGGAAATACAGATCGTATAGTAAGAGGGTTGCTAGTTAATTCAAGAACTTAGGCTGAAATGTCACTGACAATACATTTTTTACATTCTGCATTGAATTCTTTCCACCAAATTGGGGCAGTAAGCGATGAACAAGGTGAAAGATTCCACCAAGATATAAAGGAAATGGAAAGACGAGGGCAGATGGGATGAAACAATGATGAGTGATTACTGCTTGTTTGAGAAGAGAAGACACTTCAGAACATAAAAGAAAGAGTAGGTTTCTTTAACTCATTGTGGCACAAATTCAGCATCACTAAGTAAATATATATCATTTTATGTGGTAATGCATTATACATATGTTTATACTCGTGACATCATAACTCTGTAAAATTTGACTATAAATTAATTAATTTTAATAGTCACGTTTAATAATATAAAATATGTTTGTTACAACATACGCAATTATTGAGGTATTAACTTAACTTTGGGAAAGCTTGTAACAGAAACTATACGTGAACAAAATCTAAATCATTTCGGTCTGCATGAAAAAACGTATAGTTTTGTCGCTAATTATTCGTCCTTTTTATTTTTTATTTATCCTTTAAAGGTAAGGAAGGACCATTTTTTTTGGGTACAATAAGCAATAAGAAAATAGAAAAATAATTCAAAACTTCAAATGGGTAAAAAATTTAAATTACGCTTAATTGAATTTGAATTTTGGATGTTTATAAATATATATTTATGTTTGTAAATTAATTGGGTATAATGTATGACAGAAATTATGTAATTCAACAATTTAATATATTATATATTTATATATTAATTAATATACTTTATGATATTATATTTGCATAACTATTAAAATTATATATTATAATATATCTATTATTTATTTTAATTATTTATTGGAGTAATATATGATATACTTATATATACATATTAACTTTTTTAAAATCTTGGTATGAATCAGATTTTAAAAGTAGTTGTATATCATATAAAAATATTAATATTAAATTATAATATTCATAATAATTAATAATAATATAATATATTATAGTAATAATAATTATATATATAATAATAATAATAATATATCGTTAATAATATTACATATATAAATATCAGCAATTTATAATAGAAAGATTGATTTTAAGAAGAAAGAACATATATGATATATATATATAAAGTATATATTAAATTTATATATTAGTTATATTTATATAATATATAAAATTAAATTATATAATATAATATAATATATATTTACCGTATATATATATAGTATATAATATATATATTAAGTACATTTAATATATACTATATATATAATATAATATTATAATTATATTATAATTATTATTAATATAATATTATATATATATATATTAAATATCTAATATAATTATATAATATAATATAATATATATAATATATATATATATATTAAATATATATAATATAAGATATTTACCCACTGGGTTATTTAGAATGATTCAATGTTAGCTAATGTTTTCTTCTAAAGTTCTAACCTTGAAGAGACAGAGAGAAGTTCTTTGTTCTTGTTGGCAGTGACTGCCCACGCGCGCCCGTAGACATATTAGGCGCCGGAGAATTGTCGTACGTCTGATGCCTTCATTATCGCGCTTTTGAGACACTTAATGCGTCCTTATGTCAGTTGTTCTGCCATACGAAAGTTTATATAAGAATAAGCGCCAAGAAAGGTGAACGAAAGGTGCAATCGTATACCATCCATAGATACTACGCATACTCTGATAGATATCAGGTATACCTAATATCATATAACTAGGTTATAAAATCATATAAATACATTATATTATTATTTATAGTTTTTTATTTAGTTATATCATATTACCAATTTTACCATGAGGTTCAACTTATATAATATTATTAGCTTTTATATCCACAGGAGGCTATTTTATATAATAATATATATATATTAATATATTAATATATATATTATATATATATATAATATAGTTAACACCACCGCTCACGGGCAAAGCCATAATCTATAGAGAGTAGTTGGTGCTACCTAAATATTTATGGAGTCTGAGACAGGACGGAAGTAAATGAAAGAACAGCTCCTCTCGCAATGAGTGTTTATATAATATAGTACTATTTATATACCCCGACCAGGGACGACAATAGGGTCTCTCGCTTAAGTTGAGCTAGATGTAAGCTCTTATATATGTACCAGGAGGTCATGGTATCTGTAATAATCAAATTAGGTATGATATTCCTTAGGCATAATATACCGATAGCTTATGTGGCCAAACCATTTCAGCGAGACACAGCCCTCGTTTCCAATGATACAAGGTGATGAAACCTATTTAAACAATTAAGTTTAAAACAGTAAAACTAAATTGAAAGGTAATAACCGGAAGTCTAACATTTGGTGAATTTATATGTCAATATTAGTATCTATTATTGATAATATGCGAGCACAGAAGGAAATATATCATATATACAGTAATTATCAAATGTGGGTCGCAGCCGAGTATGCTATCATTCATATGATCTTATATTACAAATGCTTTGTTTGAATAACATGACCAAACTTCACTCGGGTGCCGAGATATCAGTACCATGTTGCTTATATTCTGGGACTCTTATTTAACTTAGGTGCGGTTATACAACATGTTCAACTATAACGGAGAGTGGTATGCAAATTTGTGCATCAAAACGAAGAACGCGATGATAGGTGTGCATATATATTCGTTGCTCCTCGGGACTTTCAACTGTTTCTGTATAAACCAAATGTTTCAGGCGAATGCTACATCCATATTACAGATGATAATTTATTTTTTTTCCTTTTTTTAAACTACATGAAACCCACAGAATTCGTCAAGTCAAAGATTTCTTTGGACATCTCACCATACTGAAGGCACTAATAAAAGGTTTTATCGAAATCTCTTTCAAGATCACATCCTATGACTCGGCGTGGCTATACATTGTGTTCTAATATCTTTCACTAAACTTTAAAGGCAAATTTTTATTATATGTGTAAATATTTTGATTAGTAATACATAAACGATGTGCGGACACGCATTAGAGCGACTCCGTTCGTGCATGAAACAATGTTCCGATAATCTTAATTGACGCAATCGGCACTTTTCTGAGACCTTACTCCAGTAGTGTCAAGATTCTTAAGCTGAGATCCATTGGTCATCAATTGATTCAGAGCTGACTTAATATACGACTCAACTTACTTCTCTGGGTGTGGTATACATATCAGTATACTTATACTTATTTTCACTACTATTCAATTCTGTTTCTGCTATATCTAATTTTTGAACTTCGAGTTCCACAATTAGACGTGACAAAGTTGGCGGATCATATGATTAGGTCGACTTTACCTAACTTTGCTATTAGTTAGTGGTTAATCTTACAATTACATCACCTAAAATCGATTGAGTGGAGCTTTATGAGTATTAATAGTTCGATAATTGAGTCTGTGATAATATATACTCACTTCTCGGTGATCTAAATTTCTGCTAAATTAGTGAGGATTGAGTCTGCTAATATTTATCCTGTGTATACCTCTCAATAATACGACACATAAGTACCTTCAGGAATAATTACTGTTTAGTTAAACATAAGGCCTGCACTCGTGTTGGAATGTGAGAGGGGCGTAACAAGAAGGTGAATTCTAGTTCTATCCTAAACATATACCGACCACTTTGAACATACGATACAGTTCGATATGTGTACTTGACACTCACGCACACTGTGCTAGCAGTTAATTTTCCTGTATTGTTACCAGATGCACGCCAATACTCACAGAATCTTACTTGAGAGCGAGCAATCTGTACTGTATCCTTCTTATCGATCAACATCATCTGAACTGAGAGCTGTGCGGCCTTACACTCAAAGGGGTAAGGTAAAACATTCCCATTTCTCTCTCCTCATTCAGCCCAACTCTGTAATCCTTCACTGATATACAGCTCTTATTATGAAACTTTCTCTTTAAGCCGAGTCCTATTCTATAGATTTTAAACTTCCGTTCCTAAAGACCCGTTGGATGGGACGATGAAACATAATAGTTATGCATTCACATAAGTGTACATTTATCATCCATTGCATGACTGCTAATGTATACCTAATAATACTTCCTCGGGGCACTATACACTCGAGGTCGTATACAGGCACGAGGTGGGAGAGGAGAGCGAGCTATTTTGAGTGTTAATTCCATTTTACAACATTCATTGAGTATGACCAACATCCATCGCCAATCTAACGTAAGATCTTGCGTACGCGCCCTCGTACACGTGAGAGAGGGAAAAGGGGAAGGAGGCAAAAAGATTCAGCATTCTCAACAATCTGACCATCTGGAACAGCTTGTTATGGAACCTACGCACCTTCCAGATCGCCAAACCAATTCTTGAACACTCTTACCTTATGCTTCACCACTGCTCCTTCTCGTAAGGAATACACCATTTTCTCTCCTATTAGCAACTCTGACCACTGATATAAGCTCTTAATTATGAAACTTTCTCTTTAACAGCTACACCATTTCCTAAAAGTATTTCCTGGCGCTTTAATCAGTCTATCGGGGAGAGGGGGGGGGGTATTGAGTCGCTTCATTGATGCCTACCCTTGGTATGAATCCTGTTTTGACGCGGAGGACGCTTCCGTAACTCTTGAAAAAGTAGGGTCTGTAATCGCTGAGGGATTGGGCAGTTTATTCCGTCATCAAATTCAGGATAGAGACAGTGCCTATCGGAAATGAAAAAATTCTCGTTCCCGTATCTTGTTATTATTCGTTCAGCTCGGAATCGTTGGGGGATATTATTCGTCAGGTTAAAAACTTGTATTCACAAAAAGGAAGCGCACTGTCTTCCTTGGTTGTTCTACTGATAAAAATTTCTGGCTTCTTGCTAAAAACATCTCTAATAACATCTGTAAATCTGCCTTTCCTCCTCTTATTCGCTCTGACGAATCCTTGGCTAATACTCCTTCTGAAAAGGCTAATTATGCTCTTCTGGTTCTTTTTTCATCTAATTCCACCCTGGACAGTTCTTACATCCCTCTTTTTGATCCTTCTCCTCTCAGGCATCCCATGGATCTGTCTTTGATTACATATGATTAGGTGTATGAGATCCTGAGATCTATGAACGTCAGGAAGGCAAGTAGCCCGGACGGCATTCCTCCCCGTATTTTGAGGCCCGTATTTTGAGGTAGTTTGTTTTTGAGCTGACACGTGTTCTTGTTCGGCTCCACTCTCAATGACTTAATACTAATACTTTCCCTCAATGCTGGAAGTGTGCATAAACTCAACAGATCCATATAAAGGGTAGCCACTGTGATCCTTCCAACCATCGTCCTACAGCTCTCACTTGTATGTTGTCTAAAATCTTTGAAATTCTACTCAACTCTCATTTCCTCAATCATCTGGGATCTTATTCCCTTCCTTTAGATCACCAGTATGGCTTCCGTCGGTCGAGGTCAACTGGTAAAATATTTTCCTATCTCACTGATTTATAGTCATCTGAGCTTAGGGACTATGGGGAGTCTTGTGAGATGGCTCTAGTAGTGAGGGGAGGGAAACTAAAGGGTGAGAAACCACATGACCAGCGATGAGCACAATCGCTGGTCAGGTGGATATATTTTTTTTAAATACTCAGCTACCTTCATGGGTGTTTTTTTTAATATATTTTTTTATTTATTTATTTTTTCGCGGATTTCCCCCCCCTCCCCCCTTAAGGGGGGGAGGGGGCGCTTCGGAGTTCACCAACGCATTTTCACTTAACCGCAAGACCCTGCCGAGCCGCGCCGAACCGCACCGCACCGCACCGCACCGCACCGCACCACGTCGCACCGTTTTTTTTTCGCTGTTTCGCGTCATCGTTTTTTCTATAACTCATCTACCTTCATGATCTTTTTATATCCAAAATATTTTCAGTTTATTAACGTGTTGAATCTTGAATGTATTTTTAATTCCATTTATTCAATTTTTTCATATGAAAAGTTCAAAACAAATCACAGCCGTATCATCATAGTACAGAAGAATACGCTAAGGATCTAATACAAAGCCCTTATCAATTGGTTTCATAATTATCCATTAGGCTTATATATATATATATATATATATTTTTTCATATATAAGAACTAATGTATAAATATATAAAATAATACAATATCTATTAATATAATATTATATATATATATATATATAGTATACATAATATAAATAAATATATATATACATATATATAATATAATATATATATATATACTAATATATCATATATATAATCTACCCCTCAATATATAATAATACTCACCTATCATATATATATATATATATATATACTATACTAAATTTATATATAACATATAATATAATAATATATATCTGATATAATAAAAATACAATGATGAAAAAAAAAATATTATAAGCCAAAGAACTTTATTATAATCAAAAAATAAAATAAATAAATATAATATAAGAGAAAATAAAAAAATATAATCATTGAATAGCTAACATAATACATAAAATAATGAAGAAGAAATTTAGAGAAACCATAATAAACTAAAACCCTAAATAAAAAAAATAAAAAGAAAAAAAATAAAACAAAAACTAGAATAAAACAAAAAAATAAAAAAATAAATAAAAAAAAATAATAATAATAAAAAATATAAATAAAATAAAAAAAAAAAAAAAAAAAAATAGAAAACAAATAAAATATATTATATATATAAATACGTAAAGTAATAAATAATATATTAGTAAAATAAAAAAATAGATAAATAGTAAGAAGAATATAAAGGATAATAAATAATAAATAGATAATAATAAACTAATAATAAATATAGGCTTATACGTTTCTATAAATGAACTATATTCTAACAAATATATACAAGATCAAAAATAATTAATACTATTTCAGAACCAGAAATAACAATAATATATACTATATATATTATAACCCACAGGCGATAGTATATTGCATGTTTATATACCTTGTATTATAATGTGTATTGTTTTTCCCATCTAGCTGCTGGTTAGACCTCTTGAAAACGGATAAGAGCTCACCGAAGCTAATTAATACCTACACCACCACCTCACATACTTAAGACATTCATTATACTCATAAGGGATACGATAGCAATTGAGTAGGGCTTCACTGAATCCCAACCATGTCCTCCTAATGGTGCAATACTTGTGCTATTCTGGCCTAGGATATATTAAGGTCTCCCGACACACCTATCCTCGGGTAAAGCTCATATATTAGAGAGAAGTGGATCCACCCAAAAAAAAACCAAAAAAAAACTCTTCATTTTTTTTTGTTCATTTATTACATTATTTCCATTGATCAGCTACCACATTACTATATCACTGATAATAATAGTAATATGTCATGCGTATGCGGGCATATCCCCATGTATAATTGAAAATATCATGCGTTGCGAACATAACATCTTCATACAATCTTCTGCAGCGAATCATATACACCCCAACCAGAACAACCGTGAAAACCAACAAATAAACATAAATTGCCAGTGAATTTAAAAAGATGACCACCAACCATATTAAACAGATCACGAAAACCGAAACTCTGGGAAGCATACCGACCGTATACTCTTAAGAGTAGAGTCAATAAGCGAACTGTAACACGATGGCATACTAACTGATGATAACACAGAAGTTCTAAATAAACGTTTGCAATAATTTTATAGACAGCATAAGCTTTTCATACACAGTTTTCTAGTCCAAAATGTAGTCAAACAATTCTCATAGAACAAAAATAGACATCTATAATTGTTAAAATAATTCAAAGAAAAATCCAAAGTTTTCGACATTAGCATTTTATATATATAATATATATCACTATATATAATAATATATATAAAGGTATAATACATATAAAATAAAATATTTAACTTATATTTAATATTATGAATATATATATTAACTATATATAAAAAAACAAGTATTCACTATATTATACTAAAAAAAAACTGACATAATTTAAATTTAAAATTAAATATTAATATCAATTAAAATTAATAAAATCATGTAAAATAATATATTAATAGATAGTCTAAAATTTTTTTAATAATCTTCGAAATAAAAGAAATTAAAACTGCAAATAAAAAAAAAATATGTATACAAAGAATAATATAATAATAATCATGACTAAAATATAGGTAATAAAATAAGCAATATCATATATATTAAAACATAATCAAAAACAAAAAGAAAAAAACACTAAAGAATTTATAATAATAATATTAAATAAGCAAAGAAACTAAATTTACTTCAAGAAAAATAATAATAAATAGAAATAGTACTAATGATATAATATTAAATTAATCCTAAAGATAAAATATTAATAAATAATATATAATAATCCTAAGAAAAAAAAAATATAGTAATAAATAAGACGAACAATACAGTAAAACAAATAAATAATACTAATATAAATAACACCATAAAAAAAAATAATAAAGTATAATAAAAAAAATCAATATAAAAGTATATATATATAATAGAAACTAACCAACATAAAAAAAAAAATATATATATAGTATATATATAATATAAAAAATATCACAGATACAAAAATACATATATACCTATGGAGAGTTAGATAATAATATATAGTAAATATTACAACTAAATAAAATATTTATATACATGTTAGATTAAATACGCAACGAGAGAGAAGAGTAAAAAATCAACATTACAATCATATAAATATTAAACCCTTATTACAACCCAGTAAAAAAACACCAACTTACAAATAAACACACACGAGCAAATAACACACAATTTACCACGACAGCACACAACATTTTACTTAAAAATAAAAAATTAGAAGTACCCACTGATATAGAAAGGGAATATCAAGGGTTTACAAGAAGGAGCAATACGGAAACTACGAAAAAAGCCTGTATAAAAATTACATCATTACAGCAAAAATTGTGATGGATGGACAGTACTGCCGCGTGTCTACCCACATTAAGGATTCCTCAAAAGCGAATAATGAGGATATGCGAAATATGAGATTTAATTTATTATAATTGCAATAGTTGCACTAGTTTAACTATAATATATAGAGAATTTAATATATATATAGAACCTACACATGAACGAGGTCGAATAAGAACACAAGCCCTAAATTATTTTAGATGAAAACATTAACCGGAATATAATTACATAAAGGAAATATTATAATGATAATCGAAATAACATAGAGTAAAATATTAATAAAGTTGCAATAGAACTAATAAATACAATACTTGATGAGTTAAACATATATAATTAACATAAGCAACTGATCAAAAAGCACACTAAAGAAGGAAATAATGATATCTAAGAGATTCACAGATAACAAAATTGGGCAGTGAGCGCAAACGCTTCTGTCCCGCATCCGACAGGATAGGACCCCCCGCGAAAAAAATAAGCGTGTAAAACACTACAACGCCGTCAGATCAGCGTAACCAGCAGTACTGAACGAATTAATTACCGAAAAAGTAAGCTAACGAAATAAATTATATTAAAATACAGTAGGTCAGAACTATTTAGATTTCTTTGCTTTTACAAATATAACATCATAATATCATAATTATTACTAATTAAAATATATAACTGAAAAAAAATTAATAATAATTTAAACATAATATGGTAAATTGATATATTTGATTATATTATCAAAAATTGGAAGTAGAAATATACCTATCAAAATCAAAAGGGAAATTAGATAAGCTTTGTGTTTTACTAGTTTTCACAAATGGCTTGATCAGATATTTGTTATTCATATTACTAATATATTATTAATACATTACAAACACATTTAAAGCAAGTAAATACAAGTAAACATAGAACAGGTTAGTACAATAAATGCAACCAAAAGGGATTAGTTTATGCTTTTGTTTTACTGTTTTAACTAGAACTAATTAGACTCAAAATATGCTATACGGCTATATAACATTAGCAATATTAATAATTTAAAACTACCAAAATTTACATACCCTAAAGCAGTAACATCAGTAAATCTCTCAGGTAGTTATCCCAGTACCAAAGGATTAGTATGCTTCGATTAACTGTTTTACTGCTATTACAACTCATATTGACAAATATACTGCTCATAAACTACATTAATACCTATATAATATACAATATAACATACCTATTAAAGACAGTAAATCTCAGATAAATCATAAAATACAGGTAGTTAACCTGCACCAAAGGATAGACTTAAAAATACTGGTGTGGTTTAAACTGTAATTATACCTGAAACTTTAACTCATATTCATTTAGCTGCTCGTTATCTACATATAATTTATTAACATTACGATACACTTAAAGCAAAAGTACCCCCATATAGTAAATCAAAAATAACACAAAGAAGTAAGATACCTAGCACCAAACGGGTTTAGTATAGCGTTATAATATATGATAATTTACTGTTTGTACTGACTTTAAAACTCATAACATAAGCATAAATAGCTGCTAATATAACTGAAAAAGAACATAATATTTATTAAACCATTACATTACCTACATATACAGCAATAAATACGTTAACATCCCCATAGAGAGTGATTGAAACCTAGCACCAAACGGGATTGAGTATGCTTTATGTATTTACATAGATATTACATGACTTTAACTCAATAATCGAATCATTTAACCTGCGTTAAATAAACATCAGCAAAATAAAATAATACGTTCGATGAATAAAATCTACAATACCATAAATAAAAGACGAATAAAACTTAGTGAAATCAATGAGGATGTATAACCTAAAACATCACAAGGGAAGCAAACACAACAAATTAGAGAAATTGATATACTTTTGCTTATACATTGTATTTTTACATAGACAATTAACATCAATATATGCCTATTACTTCAATTTCAAAGATAAATTATTAAACATAATATGACTAATATACCCTATAATGAGGGGTATCTCAAGTTTTGATGTACTTAATGATTTAGCAAATAGATGGGAATGTAAGAAGAAAAAACACAGAGTGTATGTACTGACAATATAATAAACCACATTTATTTTAAAAATTGTACGAAATTTCTATTAAAAAACACATATACCGGTAAAAGCAGTAAGCAGTTCCCCTTCTACAATAGAGCAATGCCCTTGAACTTGGCATCAAGGGGAAAATAGTTAAAGGCTTCCTGTATTACTGCTTTACTCTGCCTTATAATGACACTACTACAAGTCCATATTTTTATTAAAGAAAATATTTTTTCTTTTAATTAAATAATATTTAGTAATAATAATTAATACTTCTCTCAATAATAAAATCTCATATATATAAAAATGGACCTGATTCAATTGCCTTCAGGTACCTTTATCCTCCCAACAATAAATTTTAACGTGTATAGCCAGTAGGATAGAATACAGAGCAAAAAATACACTAACATATAATAAACCTAGTAAGAAAATGGATTAAATCAGTAAATTTTGTATTATCATATTATAATAAAAATATATTTATTAGTATTTTTATATGCTTGTGTATATAATAATTTATAATTAAATAATGTTGTGCTTGTGTATATAAATAAAATATTATTATTCTTTAAAAAATTTATTTGATGCCCTATTAATTGAAACTAATAGTTTAATAAATTTTGTAGACAAATGTATGTATATTTATATATTAAAATATAATAAACAAATAAGTAAGTTATATTGATAAAGCTTATAATATAAATATAAATATTATATAATATTATAAATAACTATATAATATATATATCTATATAAATATATATATATATATATATTATATAGATATAATTAATTTTAAAACACTAGGATATCCAACCCCTTCTATATAATATATATATATAAAATAAATATAAATCAAACAAAACTAAACATATACAAATATAACCTATAATAAAATGATATACAAACCCGTAAAAATATATATACAAACTAGAAAATAAACGCTCTATATGTGAAAGTCCCGCTCACGCTCCAACCATGGAGAAACGAGCGACCACCAGGACACAGAGTGGATTAAATAAACAACAACTAAAGAACAGTATATACTTCCAAATCATAAACTGAGGAGATAACCAATAGTTCTAGAGGATAGTTCTCACTAGGTTTTGCTTTAAGGTATCCTAATGTGAGAAACAAGAGTTAAAAAAATATTTAGAGAGAGTGAAGAAGCACATTATAATCTACACCAAATCCTGTCAAGAAAATAAATTCATCCTACAGCGCCAGACCAACCCACAACATATAACTCCACAGGCTCAGAGTAGTGAATTAATAGGCAGATAGGATTTACCATGAAAATGATTAAACTCATAGTTACATCTATACATGAGGCACATCAATTAACAATACTATTTTACTATTGCGACGAAAGCCTAATATCTCTAGCTACTTTAAATTGAGGGAAAGATAAATCCAAAAAGATAAAAAATCAAAGACTGTGAGTGATGCAATGAGAGACTGTGTAGAAGGGAAATGTAGAAGTGAGAATCGACTGATGAGTTTAGAAGAGCGGTGAGTTCTTAAAGAGTAAACGCGTTTCAAAGAATATAAATCAAAGTAAAAAGTATAGCAGTATAAGCTTATTACATACATTTTCCGATTAACAATAAGCGACTATAGTTTGAAAAGAGTCAGATAAATCGTACTATAAAGAGCGCATGAAATAGGTTATTTTTTACCTAAAATGAATACTTTTAAAAATAATATTGAATAATCAACTGTGGACGTTCATAGAAAGTAAAATATCTAATATAACAGATCGATAACCATAGAAAGACATAATATAAGACAACACTTTAGAAATGTTTAATAGCTGGATAATCACTGATAATATACCACCAGAGGATAAAAAATAAAAAGTCGAAATGAAAAATTAAAGATTAATTCAGGCAAATAAAAGCGTAAACGATGACAGGCAGATAGAACTGTAAAAACAGAAAGAAAGCATTCAGATGGATGTAGAGAATGTATGAATCATACAACAAAATATAGCTAAAAAGATATAAAATCAAATGATCAAGTATACGATAACTCTCCCCCTACCTAAGGTTTCCTCACACCTACTATGAGATACCTGGAAGATACTCAGATTGGAAAGAGGGAAAGGCACGTAGAAGTGGCTGTGAGATTTTCAGAAACGGAAAGGCCCATCAACGCATTTTGCGATTTAAAATACAATAAAAAGCCTCATTTATATTGAAGGAATGACGGGTTGTTTACACCATTGCTAGCTTTGCAATTCACAGCCATAGATCTAAACTAGATATTTGCGCTAGATAAACTGAGAATGGGATTACCATAGCTAAGACTCTTCCCAAAAATTACTTATAATAGCAGATGAAATACAGAACACCATTACATACACATAAATAAAGAACTGTAAGTAAGGACGATCCGTTATACCGCAAACAAAACCCAACAACACAAACCTCTAAAACTTCACGGCCACGCAAACCCAAACACAAGCAAACAATTGATACACCAAACGAAATGCAAAGAAGATCCTGCATAAAATTAGAAAAGACCAAACAGACATGCAAAAAAGAATCCCACCAACAAAAAAAAACAGTACAGGCAAAACTAACGGAAACCCCAACCAACCACGCAACCCAACCTCAACCCCCCCACGCCTACTAATATTTAAAAGACAAGGATGCTAAAATCAAATTATATATTTTTAGTACCTTTACTTAATACATTCATCACAAAGTAATTATGTATAAGTATGAGAATCTCAGAATGAGAGCGACAACTCCGGATAACTAATGGAAATGTAACCAAAACGAAATGTATTGTTTCCATTAACTAAAGCAATTGATGGAATAGGATACCCTATATAACAAGAAAAGAAACGAAAAGTATGGCCTCTGACGAGATCAGAGGATTTAAAATAATGACCAAAGCTAATGAGAGAAAGATGCACGGTCCAACATAAAAATACTAAATACAGGAAGACCAAAGAAAGATTGGGGAAAAAATAAAGTTATTTATCCCTCTCCCAGCAGAAATTACAACAAAAACAAATATAAGACATTCAAGATTTTCAATGAACATACTGTTCTCCAAGATAAATACATTGTTTAGAAGGTAAAAAAATAATCATTCGAAATGACAAAGACATTATACCAAACAGAACAACACCCTTAACCTATGCCGATGTTTCCAGATGAGAAATAGCAGATTGGCATTAATGTAAAGAAAGCGTAAACATAAAGCAGGTGAACAAGGGAAAATATTTGGTTAATCGACAAAACCAAGGAAAGAACAAGGGAAAAAAGACCAAAACAAAGAGAAAGATAAAATTGTCAAATAAAGAAAAAGAACTTAAGAAAAAATTGACCAAACCAAACACAAAAAAGAAAAAAAAACACTTAATAACTAAAAGAAAAAAAAATAGACGTCAAATAAACGACCAATTACGAAAAATGTATATTATAAGAACGCATAATTTTAAATACTAGACAAATGAAACATAAAAAAAGACTATTGCCATATACACGAGTTGTGTAAATTAACTGCAATAACAAAAATAAAAAATAAAGATAACAAAGTAAATATATTCATATAAAGAAAAACTCTAAATTACTCATATAATACGACACAAGAACAATACAGAGCGAAAACATACAAGCCCTAGACATATTTACACATAAATCAATCCATATATAAGTACAACAAGTATACTGATTAAGATAATGTCAAGAGCATAGAAATAATGAAAATCATACCCTATACATAACAAAAAAGAATAGAACACAACATAACCAACAAGAATTAAAGAAAAAAAAAATATAGACACAGATAAATGAACAAAAGAATTCATAGAGATGAGCAAAATAAATCAGATATTAAATACAACAATACCTTGCGAATTATCAGTAATGACCAAATATAAATGAAAAAATTCCTCTAGAGAATACAAAGAAATATATACCAGAAGAGCAAACAATGTCTGAAAAATCCAAAGAATTACATAAGAAATCACAATCTAAATAGAAAAATGAAAATTTTAAAAAAAAAAAAAAAAAAAATAATGTTTAATAAACATTAAAGATTTGAAAAGAATTCTCACAAAATAATTACATTACAACTTCCAGAAAAAAAAAAAAAAAAAGAAAAAAGAGTAAGTGACCAAAAAACAAAAAAAAAAAAAAAATAAACTAAAAAAAAAAAAAGACTATTTTCAGAGTAAATAAGTATTCAGAATCAAATAAAAAAGTAGTTATCACTTTTAAAATAATAACATAGCAATATCACTTATGTGAAAAGCGTTAATCATACTATTCTACCATGTAATACAGGATCAATAGTAAGTAACATACAAGATGCATTAAAAATACCTACTCTGATAGACAATGATTCGAGCTTGGTAGGCTTGGCCGAATTAAAAGGGTAGTAAAAAAAGTATAGACATTTATAAAGTTCAAATTATTCAGACAAAGAACGCATTAAAGCAGATTAGCATCTACCATCATTTAAAGGATTTATAGTTAATTACAAAGTAAATGAGAAAGACAACCGCTCGCACCCATACTAGAAATTACAGTCAGCATAAAAGTTCAACCCACTAAAATAAAAACAAATAAAACATTAAAATAAGCAATTTTTATAACCCGGCTCGAAACTATAAAAAACAAGTGGACTAGATAATCTTGCATCTCAAAAAGAAAGAAACTCATTTTAAAAATCTTAGTGCAAAGATTACTTGAAGAGGCCGCCCAAAAAAAATTGACCCTATACAACTCTAAATTGCGTAATCTTAAAATAAATAAAGCTAAGACTAACATGAGTTGTTAATGGAAACCATAAAAGATTATGTCCCCAGCAAAACTTAGTTTCTACAAAACTCAGTTGGCCAGGCACGATATCTCTTAATGATTAGAAAAGTGAAATTCATCACCTCAGCGTCATTTGGATGAATCTGGAAAAATCTCGCTCTTACCATTAGCAACCTACAAACTCACACAACAGTAACCACAAAATCATCCCTAACAGAAGAGTATGCAAACCAAGAGATATTTACCAATTAATAGCACTCCCAAGAATATATCGAACAGTATCAAACTGACCTCCACTACACCATTGTAAACTGGACATTTACCACAAACAAATGAGTAAAACAATAAAAATAAAGGACATTGAATGGCAACATGTATACTACATCAGAATATTATAAAAAGTCCAATTTCGTCCTTTAAAAATTCACAACCTTTCGAAACTTAGGAAAACAAAAGGTATCAGATTTACATCATAGTGAAAATGGACTTACACTACACGGACGAATGATATTATGAAATATAAATATTATACAAAACTGGAGACACCTATGCTCTCTTGATAACACGCCACTATTTAATTCGAACATTAATATAAAAAACAAGAATAGTGGAGCTCGAAATTTGAAGGTCTATGTGCTGACTAAAATATTGGAGAAAAACGAATGTGAGCATAGTTCACAGCACAAGTGGTTTGCTTTGAAAGACCTGGAGAAGGAAGATATGTTGATTTTTAACACCTGGAATACTAATCCTGACTCATATAATCAGCTGAAAAAAACTAGCGTTTGCTGTTCTTTCCTTATTCGGGTCTACATATTCATCTTGAAGAGATAGAATATAAAGCAGAACTGAAAAGATTATCAGGAAAATCCAGAGGAAGAGAGAGTCTAATAGAATATGGATAAGGATTACTATTTAAAAATGATATGTTGGATTTATCCCTAATATGATTAGGGATAGTGGTAGCTGAACCATCTTCTAAAAATGGTTATGAAATAAATGTTCACCAGAGAAAAGCCATCGGCCATGAAGATTATTGAATTCAAATAGAATGATGATTTCCGATTACAGTATAATTGGGACAAAATAAACAGGACAGCTAGATAGAAAAATAATTGATTCTTAAATTAGAAACTTAAAAATTATATATAATTGAAATATCATTTTTATCGGCTTGTAATTTATTAAAAAAAATAATAAATAATGTAAAAGTTTAATTCTAAATACTTATGCAAATTAAAAGACCAGATTTTAAGTCTTTATATAAACTAATTTATATGGCGTAGTCCATTGGTAACTTGTAAACGTGATTGCTTACTAATTAAGAAATAAATGTAATATTTTGAATTTAAGTAGTTAAATTATTTTGAATGCGTAAAAATATGATATGAGTAAATAGATAATTTATATAATAGTTTCTAATTATTAATAAAATAGGCTTATTTAATGTAAAAAAACGCATCCATCCAATGGGGATGGATATTCGAAAAACACTATAAAAATAAATTAATATATAAAAATTAATAAATAATAAATAAAATATATAATAATAATAAAATATATTATATATAAAATATATAATAATTTTGTTAAGAATTGAAATACAATATAATACAATGATATAATAAACAATTAAAAATAATACATAAAATACATAATAAATAAAATAAGTAACTGGAGCACGCATTAAACAACAAAAACTAATATATAATATCACACAAAATAAAATGCTCTACTCCTCCTACAAGTGTAATCAAACTAATAATAAAAAAGCAAATATATAAATATTTACATCACAATAAAAAACTGTAATTCTCGACTAAGAACTCTGAACAAAGTTAAGTACAGAAATATAAAATATAAAGGAATTATTAATAAAATAATAGATACAATTTGATTAAATAAAAAATGATTATATAACAAACACTCTGTGTCTGCAATGCAGAATTCCTATACATTAAAATATTAATATACAAAAATAACTGGAGACAAAATCCCTAAAAAATATCCTAGAAAAAATAGATAAAGAGCGACAATAAAATGAGCTTCAAATCCTACTAATAATAAATTAAAAAAGAATTAAAACAAAATAAAAACAATATAAAAGAAACAGTACTAAAGCACAAGATCTCTAAATGTTATAAATTAAAACTTTATTTCTTATATCAGTAAAGCGTTTTTGTTAAAATCCTTTTAAATAATAGAAAGAGAACATAACTAATCCTCTTTTGAAATTTGTCAAAATAATCAAATATTTAGTTTTACTTATTTAACTGCTTTAGGGATGTATAAAATAGTATAAATAAAAATATAATGAGTATAAAAGCTTAAGTAAAGCATACGAGCTTAGAATATAAAAAGAAAAAAAGCAAATTTAAAATAAGTTAAACTAAAAAAAAAAAAACATAAACTCATAGCCCCTTTTGGTTGATAGGTAAAAACTCTATCTCGACCCTAGTAACGAACTTTTAAGCTATAAAGCCTATTAACGGTATTGTAATGTTAATAACACTATATAAAGATCAAAATAAAAGGCACGCATCTACAGACAATGAATTAAAAGCACAGATTAACAACAGTTAAAACAAGAAGCTACTAATACAACCTTGTATGATGGGTAAGACAAATCTATTGATTTACTCTACTGATTTTTACTGCAACCTCCAAAAGATATGATAACAGTATACTGTCTCTTACACCTAAAACATATTTCGAATCCACCCTTGTAGTAAACAAATGAAACCCCCCATGATTCCATATGCTCCATACTTTGAACCCACACCACAAACCGACAAACTCTAATATGCCAACTACCGCCCTCTACCCATTCCATATCACCTCATTCCTTCACAAATCACGCGAAGATATATTGCGTTGCGGGACGCACGCGAGCACGGCACGAGCATTACACGGCGAGGGTCTCCTCGGAATACGCGGAAACACGGGAAAACCATTTGAAAGCCTCTCCCAACCCCTGCACAACATGATAAGGTAACTCTTTCCAAGCCAACATATAGTAATATCCTCCTCATCGCGGCGGCCTATTCCAACACCAAACCCCCGACCCCCGCCCAAAACAGCTGCTAAGAAAAAGGACAATTACTCTTCAAGTAGAGAAAGAATAGAAAAAAAATACTAACTAACCTACTCTAAAATAACCTACAATCAGACCTAACAATAACATTACCTAATATAAAAAACACTAGGAGGCAAGACGACTCATAAAGCATAATTATTGACTCCAGGTAAGATATTTTTTCTAGAACCACTCAATACTAGGAAGATCTTAACATTTGTTAGTATAGTTTTCTAGAATGTTATTTAATCCTTCAATAATTCATGCACAGTGTGAGAACCCTCAAAAGGAACAATAAGCAGAACTGCCCTTCCCTGTTGAAACTCATCTGTCAACCAGTTGCATGTTGCGGTTAAAAAGGGACTTTTGTTAGTAGACTCTCAAAATGTCAGTAGTTGAAGATATAAAATTTGAATTATTAAAGATTTTTGAATTTTTCTTTGTAGCTTTCTGAAATAAATATTCGTGTGAGGGAGAATAACATTTTTGCACTAGAGCACAAGAAGGATATTTTTGGTCTTAGGAGCAAAATATATATGAGTGCAAATAAATAAAAAACTAATATCTTATATTAAAAAAGTGTATATAACATTATAATTGTAATAAATTATACATTGATTGCAAGATTTTTTTTTTAAATTATGAGAGTATATGTTACAAAACTCACAAGTATATTGAACCACTCGTCTAATCTATCAAATAATTGTAATATCTAGTATTGATACGTGTTCTTATGCAATGATCTTACCTTATGAATTTTTTTTTTCCTCATTCATTCCCATTCTTAATGTCATTATATTACTTTATGTAGCACATATATTACTTAAGGTAGTAGAATTACGTTTTGAGTGGTGAAATGAAGAATGCAGCCACATGTCGAGAATACAACCCTGTATTATTACATTCTGACTTTCTTATATCGAAGGGCGTAGTGCAGTTACACACATACTAAATGATTTGATGAATAAGTGATAAGAATCCTCTGTATAGTGGAGAGAAGAAAAGAAGTGCATTTATACAAATCGGTAAATGTGCGTCGAGAGTGTTAACGTGAATATAGAGGTAGTGAAAGTTAAGCAGTCTCTGTCACTCGTAGAGCATGACCTACCACGATAAAAGTTGCAATTCGTCAAAAATACTCTTATGAGAAAACTAAAGCAGACATAATCATACAGTTAGCGTAAAACAACATTAATATAAGAGAGAGTCTCAGCCACCAATTTACGCTCTAAGCGATATAGACTAATTTTTATTTAGAGATTATATCTTAGATTCTTGTAATACATTATCTATAAATTCTTTAGTAATAATTAGTTAAAATATTGTTTGGTGCACTAAATATAGAGTGATGCACAATAGGTATAATAATATTGATAAATACCTAACCCATATATTGTAATAAAAAATAACTTTTATCAGCTTCCTTGTTTCCTCTTTAAGAAATTCTATGTAATTGTTGCGAACATATTGTAATTAAGATCAGAAAATAATACACTGATACTTTTATTTAAGTAATTATAATATATTTTATTGAATTTTATATAAAAATTCAATATATAATTATATATATTTATCACATATTTATTTCAATGATGCATATTTTAGTTTGTAACTTTTTTAGAATACATTACTACTTTTCACATATAGACTGTAGATACTGCAATTGAAGGATCGTCCAAAAGCGACTACGGTAGACGCTATATACAACATAATCAAGTATTAAGTAACACCCTAAGCAAAAATCGTTATTAATAGACCATCAATTCTCCACAAGTCTCTATTACGAAAATATTAGTACAGTAATAGAGCTCTTAGAGTAGCTATTTTATAAATTACGTATAGCGTATATTTCATCAAAATTTTAAAGTACAGTATGTGATGAATATCGAATACGAATATTTAAGTAGAAGAACCTGGTTAGCCATCAGAACTCTAAAACAGTTAGATATCCCGCTCAGAAAAAAATCGATATATAGGTAAATCACTACAGTCGCGTTTAAATATATACCAAAAAAATTATTGCAATTATATATTACTTTATACCTAAAGACTTAACGGCTGTCATTTATTAATAAATATATCATTATCTCACCAGCTATATATTTTGCTTCTAGATTTTACTATAGTTAACATTGACATTTTGGACCATTCACATATTTATATTGGAGTCTGATTTTCTTTGTACGAAATCTCCTACTATCTAGATAATCTATCATGATTTCTCAACCTCCCATTCTAGTAAAGTATGAGTATCTGATATATATTGTATATCGAATGCATATTATAAATAGGTAAAAGCTAATTATAACCAATCATTTACATTACACATCAGAAGTCTAGAATTATTTAGTTATAGCCACAAACTGACAGACAGCTGGACTGGGAACAACAAACAGAGTTTTCTGGGGATGACGATAGTAGATGATAATATTATGAAAATATTTATTTATAGGAAGAAATGAAGTAAGGCAATGTAATACTGTATTAAATATGAATGTTTTTCATTCAGTATAATAATATAACCATTCAACAGTTCACTATCACTAATCTAATATACTATTGTCATATCTAGTACTCAATATTTATGGCATATTTTGAGCAATAAATCTATAAGTAAAATAATTACAATATAGTAAATAATAAAATACTTAAAACTGCTGGTCATCGCAACATGATATAATTACCTAATCAAACAAAATTAAAAAGAAATAACAAATAAAAAATAAATAGAATTACATATCTCTTATTCTCTCTACATGAAATAGTGATGGTATAATAAACTGTATTATATTATTGACAAATATCTGTCAGTGACCTTTCGGTATATATGTTATATAATATGCTATCATATCGCATAGAAATGATATAGACGTATAAAGAGTAAAAGATAGAAACATGATTATAAATATCATGTCATAAAATATAACGGATATAGTTAGAATTGAGTTTTAATATTATACGCGTGAAGAATGGAGCAAATAGTGACACAGAGGTTCTACAGACAAAACCTCTCCAGCTAGAAAAATCTGCTTGAGAGAATAACATTAATGCAACTATAGTCTAACAAAAACATCGCGTTGTCATTTCCTACACATTAAACATCTATTGGCTATCTAAGGATGTATAAATTCACTCGCTGCTCTTGTCCAAGAATCAATTAAATATACACTTATCGAATGACATCAAGAATGTATGTAAATCGCCTATAACCATAGGATAAACTAATCTAAACTCTCTTATA
>JABUQX010054327.1:0-27500 GCA_015478945.1 Trachelipus rathkii
ATATGATATATAACTGAGTAATAACTAATGTATATATCAGTATATATTTATTTATATATGGTTACAGTATTAATATACGTTAATTTTGACCAGTAGTATATTTATATATAAAGATTAGTATATATATAGTAATACTAGAGTATACTATATATATAAGTAAGAGCTATATATATATCAATTATAGAAATACAAAAAAAAGTATCATTGAGTAGGTTAGTATATGGGCCTATACCTATGAGAAGACGTAAACGGCAACTAGAGACGCGATTAACGCTATCTATAAGACACTCATCTCACACTTTCATTTTAAGAAGAAAAGATTCGTTGTGAAATAAGAATGGAGTATGAGCAAACGTTTTTTTAGGCTATTGGCTGAGTGTAGTTGTAGCACTCGTCTAATATAGAATCACTAGCTACTATATATTATATATTATATAGAGATAATATAATAGTACCCATATATATATATATATATTATATATTATATATATGATACTAATAATTAGAGTATATAATATTTTCGTATAAATTACCAATACATGTTACTCCCTTATATAAGGTCATAATATAAATGATAAATAAATATAATAATGGGAACATTGCAAGATATTAATATTTAGTATTATGTTTTTGAATTAAATCATTCTATTATAATAGTGAGCTAATCGATATAAAAACATAAGAGAACTTTAATCATATAATAGTATATATATATATATTTAGTAATAATATCATTATGATATTATTTTATATAAAACTTATATTATTACTATTATTAGCGGTCGGAGTCGGAAGCGGAGTCGGAGTGGCAGTGTGAGTCGTCGCTAATTTTCCGGAAGTCGAGTGGAAAGACTGCGTGAGCAAGAGTGGAGTCGGAGTCGAAGTATCACTCGTGTAGTTGGAGTCGGAGGCACGTAGAAAGAATAGGCGAGCTTGTAAAAACTTAAATTAGTCTTATCTAATTATTATCTTATTATTAGTTATTGATAAATGATTATTAAGGTATATTGATTATATTATTATCTTGTCGATTTATTATTATTATCATTATTATTAGATATGTGTAATAAAAGTTTTTGTTTTATTTCCAACGTTCTAAAGATATTTATTTTGTACTAATTCTAATTCCTAAAATAGATCTTTGAATAATATAGAGCAGAGAGAAAGAAGAAGGAATAAATTAAGTATCAAGTAGCATTTCCCGACTGAGCGTTTCATCTGTATACTTGAGCGACATCTCGAGAGGATTGATTCTTGTAAGCGAATGAGTTTTAAATGAGTAGTATGAGGAATTCACAGTAATATCTAAATGCACTTTTATGAAGTACTTAGACTGAGAAATAGCATAAATTTTATGGTGTACATGATGCATTGCCGTGTATTGGAAATGTAGCAGGCGGAGGGCGAACTTTTAGAGTTTTCGGATTCACACTGACCGTAATAAAATATTGTGAAAGTTGTATAGAAATATGTAGCTGAATCATTCTGTATGGTGAGAGCCCTGTGCGGATTGAAGGACATGTTTCAGTTGAAATTGAATTCTTGTTCTTGGAATTGTAATTCTGATGTTGAATTCTGTCCGACTGTCCGACCTATATCTGATAAACATCGTCGTCACACATATCGATCTGACACGAATGACATGTCTAACTCAGAGGAGACGAGGTTAAATTGGGAGTTCGGCGGTCGCACTCGTGTGCGGGCATAAGCATCTCTTGTTGCTAAAGAGAAGATGATCGAGTATGGCACTGTATGGTCTTAAAGTCTGACAGTAATTGTGAGAGCTGTATCTGTAGTTGTGGAGAGGGAGAATCTAGACAAAAATACGAATGCTCGTCTCGCTTGCCGTATTGACAATATGGCATTCTGGCATATATTAATGGAAAGAAAGATATTTATCTCTGATTATTTCTGATTATTTTACTATTACTCTACTTTATTTATAATTAATTTTTTTAAGGGTTTTATAATTAAATTATATCAACTGAATATTGTGGACAGTTAATTAAATATTGTGGACAGTTAATTAAGATTTACGATTATAATGCGCAAATTATCATTATCAAGAAGTTTTACGCTCAATTGAGAAGCATAGTAACTTAAAATTTTTACCGATAAGATATTTGTCAATAGTTTGGATGAATAGATCGAATCTTCAATTTAGTTACAATCAGATAGGAGACCAGTAGTTATTTATCCAAAGATGAGTGAACAATGAGTATATTGCCTGTAGATTAATGAGCTAATCCAGAAATTAACGATGTTTGATATTTGATGATCTAAAAAAAACAAGATAGATTAATTAAATAATTTTCACTGTAAGTTCGATATATGAATATTAATAAGCATGCAACAAATCTTGAATAATTCTATTGCAGAACTGAGGAGTGTTATTAATTGATTAAATGCTTCTATATAAAAATAGTTGCAGGTGTACGTATCGACATAAATCCTTTATGATAAAATTACGAATGGGTTAAAAGTTGTTTTAGTTATTCACGAAGGATTTTGTATTTACACAGAGATCGGACATAAGATAGATCAGCTAAATTGTAGGTCGAAAAAGTGGATATGAGCCCATATAACGGCACTCACACATATTCACAGTTTGGTAAAGATATAAATGTCATTATTCTTTAATATATAAAACGTGTGTTATAAAGTATACAACAAAGTTATAATATATTTCCATTTCATTTATTGTTTCTGATATAGTCTGAATGGCGGATAGGTTATATAGAGTGATACAACTTCGTATAAATTATTATGTCCAATCGTATCAAGAGCCGGTCACATTTATAGAACAAAGGTTCTACACTCAAATCTAAATGAAGTGCGCGAAATATATAGTGGCTTAACGTTTAATTTTGATAATTTACATAATGTTTATATAATTATTGATTAACTATGAACAGGGTGTATATAAGATAAGGTCGAGAATATAATGCTGTGTACAAATATTGGGCAATTTCGAGTGTGTAACCGTTCCGCACATAGAATATTACAGGTCTCTAAGGTGAATTTTCTGAGTTTTGTGTATTTTAGGAACTATCATATATATAATAATTATATAATTATATAAAGAATAAAGTATATATAAATAATAATAAATATAAATAATAATTTGAAAGTGGGGTATATTAGTGGTAATAATAATATATAATATATAATATATAAATATTATATATAATAAAATAATTATTATAAATTAATATATTATATATATAATATATAATAAATTATATAAATAATATAATATATAATATATATAGATAAATTATAATAATATAATATATTATAATATAATTATAATATATATATAATAGTAATAATGAATAAATATAATAAATAAGAATATAATAATTATTATATATTAAATATTATATAAATTAAGTTAATAATTAAAATATCGAATTATATATATAAATATAAATATATAATAATATAATAATATATATAATTATAATTAATATATTATATAATTTATAATATTAAATAATATATATAAATATATTATAAATAAATATATTTAACAATAAATATAATAATAATTAAATATAATAATTATATAAATATAGATATAATCAAATATATTAATAGCGTTATATAATTAAAGATTATTATAGCTATATGAGAATAAATGCTTAGGTTGTATAATTAATAGATAAGTAGTGAACTATACATTATGATGATTTAAATTTGATAAAATAAATAATTATACTGTATAATATAGATATCCTTCTTCCCAATAATTATTATAAGAATTATAAACAATATATAAATAAAGGGTTATAAAACTAGTATATAATAAATGATGAAAATAAATAAGATAAATAAAATATTAATATTCAATGGATTGGATGTATAATAGACGCCTTTATATATATCATAAATATAAAAGTATAGAATATAGCGTTATTAAATGAATATAGGCCTATTCTACGCTGAGGTTTTAATAAGCCCAATGGACATAATGGTTTTTTGGAGAGAATTTTTATTTTATTTAGTGTTGTATCCTTACATATATTATGCTTAACAAAAATAGGGGCTTGAAAATGAATCCCTACAGTACAACGAGAGAATGACAGGGTAACTGAGGACGATAGAGCACACCTAAAGGTTTCGAAAGTATTTTTATAAATAATTTTTAATAAATCACATTTATGTTAAATATTGTTTTAAAAAATGAAATAATCTCGAAATGTTACGACAGTTTCCTCAAGATGCCAATACATATCGTTCCAATAAGCATATAATGTTCTGACCAGACATGTAAAAAAAAAAACAAGAAAAAAAAGAGAAAACATTTTTTTTGTTCAGAAATTAAATACTCAAAAAGTACGACACTCACAATCACAAAAAAATAATTATATACGTGGGATAGGCTGCAAACGAGCTACTCATGGAATGTAAAAAAAGTTACATGACATTAGAAATAAAAATATACTAAATAAAATAAACAAAAAAGCTAGGGGGCTCGGAGCCTGAGGGTGAACCATTTCCAATAATGTTTGTCTCTTCCCATATCATCTTCTACGGAGGCGAAGGCAGGGCGGAGTACCGTTTCTAACCATAGCCTATGAAAATTTATCTTCAGAGGTTCTATCATAGCTGTTGTAGCACCATGGCGACACACCAATCGCCCAAAGAGCGTGGGTTCGACACGACCTCGCCCCGGCGCAAGGGGGAAATAGTCCTACCCCTGTCGTTCCCCGGAAGGCCGAGAGACCCCGACTCCTGCAATCTTTGCGGTTTACCTTTGTAAAAAAAAAAAATGAAAAGTTAAGGACCCGTAATAACGTAATGTCCTATAATTTTTTAATTCATCAACCACTACCAAACATGTCATTTATTAGTAATTATATGTAGCAATATACTAAATAAAATAAAAAGTTACAAATAAAATTTGTGTGAGAACTGAAGCAGACATAATAATATTATTTATAATATATACTAATATTATAATATATAATATTAATTATATATATTCACATTATATATATAAATATATAATCTATAATATATATATAATACTATATATATATGGCCTGCATCAAACCCGAGAGTTCTAAGGCATCGTAACTAGATGATAACATAACATCCTAACAAGGGAAAATAGAAACCGATTCTTATGAGATTTCAGCAAGTAATGAGATGTGAACTCGAAGGAAAACGTATTAAAAAAAATTTAATTTTATTAATAATTATATTTTTAAATCTACTGATTTCATTTCAAAGAAGTGGTAATAATTTCCCATCTGGGAGACTCCGTTATATTGAGTAACCCTAACTTTGATTGGACATTTAGAACCCTGCATTAAGTCTTTGGAGCAAAAGGTGCCAAATTCCATTATTATTTTTATTCGCTTTTTTTTTATTTATGAGAATAATGATTTAAGTAATACTTTTTAAAATCATCTCTTTTTTAGGGCGTTCGGAGCCGAGGAGGGACGAGGGGGCCGAAGGTTACCTCCATACTAATATATACTATTAGTCACTTACTACCTTATATAAATATATACGCTACTCAGTTTCACACTCATCCGGTAGGCTGAGAAACCCGACTCTATCCATCGTTCTTTGCCCTTGGGTTATCTTTTAGTTTAAAAAAAAAATTCAACTATGTTTTGCGCGGAAAATCTTACACGTAGTGGACTATTACTATTCGAATTCTCTAAAACTAATTTTTTTTTTCTAATCAAACATTTTTATACAAATATTTTAGACTCTTTTTACACAGCCTAGCGGTATAATAATTAATACTATTATATTTTTTTACTTTTTACATTTTATATTTTACTTTACTCTGGGCGATCTAATAACTCAATAAACAAATCGTCCTCTTGACTCAAATAATCAATTACTACTAACGTTTATATATTTCGCCTCAGTAGCCTGTTATACCCCCCCGTCTTCTCCCTCGCTTCACCACTATCACGATGCCTGCAACTCTTCGGCGATGCTGAACCTATTTATATATACTATACTTATATATATAATATATAATCTACACTATATTCACGGCCTACTACCCCCCGATTAGTTAACCTACTACGCATTAGTATTACCCCGTCATCATCGGTATCCCGAGGTATGGCGTGCAGTAATCCGCGCCCGCCTATATTTTATCATATCTCGACCCTTAGCCCCTACCATGGCCTCAATTCACTTAGTAGTATACTTATCTAATAGATTGTGATCTTTGATATATTATAATAGGTAAATCATATATAGTAGTTATAAACTGGCCGATACTTAGCCGATATCTTTCTTAACCTTTGTTTGATTTGGGTGATAAATTAGAGAAACTTTATTAGGATTCATAATATATTAAATAATATATATCTTAGAACCTAAAAGCATATGTACTCAAGTTGTTTTTATTTTTTATACATATATATCCTAGGTGCAAGGCGTTATATATCGATTCTCGATCCAATAGTATCATCTTAAAATATCTTGATTTTATATGCACACAGGTATTAGATGTATATACGCTGAATTATCATTGGTGGGATGAGAGCATGCTGGTGCTGTCCAAATTTTTCTTAGTGCGGAAACAATGTAAAAAAAAAAATAATTATATATAACTATATTATACTAAACTATATTTATATCCATATATAGTTTATAGTACAATAATAAATATTATTATTAATACTAATATATTATAGCTATATTATTATTATTAATAACTAATTAATAATTATTATATATATATATAATATTATAAGTTATATAATTATATAACAGATATTATATTCACTATATTAAAAATTTTCAGTTCGCAAATTCTAGTTAATTTTTATATTATTTTTGTACCGCAATTTCGTGAGAGCGTTGTGAGTGCTGATGTTAAACTTTCTGGAAGGTTTATTCATGATTTAGATATTGCTCCTTCTAATAAAAAGAGAACGTTATTCCATATCGTTTTAATAGCTAACAACGAAATTATAGGGAATAGTTTCTAAAAGCGTACTTTTTTGGAAATCGCTTTAAACATACAAAAATTTTAATGCCGCCATTTCGCCATAGGGAACCTATGTAAAAAAAAAAAAAAAATAAAAAATAAATTAAGGTGTAATAATTATAGTAATATGTGTGGATTCAATTGTCTCTCCTAGTGCCTATTTTGGTCAGATTGTAGCGCTCTATTATTTGTTTACTCTTTCGGTTGTCTTTTCTTCTATGTTTTTTTTTTTAATTTTTTTTCTTGTATATTTTTTTTTTTCAATATTTTGTTTTTTTATATTCTCTCTTGTTTTATTATATCATAATGAGTATTTATATACTTTTCTCTATTTGAATATTTTCCAATCTAGCTTTTGTTTTTTGTTTGTGTGTTTCTTTCTCTCGCCCCTTTTGTTTCCCCTTATCTCTTTTAGATTGCTAAGCAGTTTTCTTTCTTCTTATCGTTTTTTGCTTTTCTTTTTTTTTTTACTTTTTTATTTCTTTCTTTTTTTTTGTTTTTTTTTTTTTTTTTTTTTTTTTTTTTTTTGGTTTTCGGATAACTCATTTTTCACATTTGTTTTCTATTGAATTTGCGTATACTTTTTTTTTTTTTCTTTTTCTTAACATAGATGGGATTTTTTTCCTTTTTTTTTTTTTTTTTTTTTTTTTTTTTTTTTTTCTTTTTTTGAATTTTTTTTCTTAGTATCTTTTTTTTATTCTCTTTTTTTTTTTTTTTTTTTTTTTTTTTTTTTTCTTTTTTTTTTTTTTTTTTTTTTTTTTTTTTTTTTTTTTTTTTTTTTTTTTTTTTTTTTTTTTTTTCTTTTTTTGGTGTTTTTTTCTTTTTTACCTTTTTCTTTTTTTTGTTTATTTTCGAAATTGCAGTTGTTTTTTTGAATGGTGGAAAAAGATCTAAATATTTTAAGTATTATCCTTTTTATTTTTTTTACTTTTTCTATTAAACTTTTTTGTTTTTATTATTTTTTCTTGTCTTTTCTTTTTTTTATTTTTTTTTTTTTTTTTTTTTTTTCTTTTGTTAATTTGTCTGTCACTTTTCGTTGTTTTTTTGTTTGTTTTGTTTCATTTTGTAGTATTCCTTTTTTTTTTTCTTTTACGATTATCCACGAATCAATCCCTACGATCGCTTTTTTTCCTTTTTTTTTTTTTTCTATTTTATTTCTTCAATTCTACCTTCGTTAATCAGTAATCCAAATTAGTAACTCCGCGGAAGTTATAGAAATGAATTCTGGATAGCGCGTTATCAACGGATGAGTAATAAGCGCGATTATCCTCGAGATTGCATGTTGGACACACCCACGCCACACTTGATTCGCCCGCATCAAGGAGAAGGGTAAACCAGCTAGAACGATATGTTTAGAAGGAAAGATAGCAATGCGATACGCCGATAGCAAATCATATGTCCGGCAGAGCGTGGATGAAAGTTGTAGAGACAAAGAGTATGTGAGAAAATTGAATCACCGCACACTCCGACGCATCCAGTAGGCAGTAGAGCAACCGATCCGATCTTGAGCCGCTACAAAAGAATAGATTCCATAAGTGAGCTGTAGCGAGAGCAATTCTGGAGTGAATGTGAGCTACCAGAAAGCCCACTCCGAGAGCAAGGGGACACACCGTTAATGATCCGAGGGAACTGACTAGAGCGCGTATGTAAAAAGCTAATTATCAGATCACTTGGAACGAGATACAAGTTGAAGCTCTAGAAGCAGTAACAAGGACAATGGATATAGAAAGAGACATAGTCCATCTGACTTCTCCAGCAGAATTGATACAGAGGATCAACGGCGTACGACTAAGGAACATCATATATACCGAGAATGTGCTTTGCGCTGCAATACGCAATGACCGGAGAATCGACAACCCTGATAGGGGCGACACGTAGATTGGCTGTATAAGTAAGACCATGCCGGACTGCCGATGCGCGGAATCTTCTTAACAACCGGCGAATCGGCCCAGCGAACAAGAAAGCGTGACCACACAATCAGTAATATATTTTACTAAAGTACAACTAAAGTCGTGATGTCGTAGGCGGAGCTCCTCGCAGTCGTGAAGAGATCGCAGTACCTAACTCAAGTAACCGCGTGGAGCACAATCAGTAGTCAGCGCGTGTAGCCGAATATTCGTTATCGCGTAGTCGCGGCGACACACTATGCCACAGCGCCAGTCTCATCTCTAACTCGAAGAATGTGGCAGATAGCCCGTGCACATTAATCAGTGGAGACTGATGCGCGAGATATGCATAGGCGCAGCCTACCGGGATCTAAGAGGATTGTACATGTACACAGGCAATCGTGGCAGCGGAGAGGGTCAATCTATGAAACTGGAGGTACAAATATCTTATCTCATCTTGGGCTATCCGAATCGCGCGCGTTCCGCGCTGCATCTGCGAGCAGGCGAGCGTCGACTATGCATCACCTATCAAGCAAACATAGGACATTCCAACTGCAGCGGGAGGAGTGCGCATGGGATGATCAGGATGGCAATTAGTGTCTAGCGAAAAGTTGGTAACCGGAGTCTGGGCGCGGAGAATCAGATAATGACGATAGGTCGGATTCCCAACAGCTGACGTACAAGCTAAAAGCGGAGGATAAGCTCTCCTAAATCAGAAGTACGGCCTAGGCGTTAATCAGCTTCGGGGCTTCTGGCACCGCGCCGCCAACTACGCGGGAAGGGTTAGGGGACTAATCCCCCCTCCGGTAGAGGAGATCTTATATAATGAAAGACTACGCGACTTAAAACGCATAGTTGCAAGAGAGCAGAGGCCTAGCAGAGGCATAGCCGCCGGGGAAAACGCAGCTCGAAGGTGAACGCGAGAGCGCGATATTGACCGTATAATATTAGTTTAAGCGATACGAGAGGCTGCTTCATACTAACGAGAGAAATTTCTCGCGCAGAATAGAACCCATGTGGAGATAGCGAGCCCCGGCCTCTTTTGGGTATTTGGGGTCGCGCGGGGGGGTTCCTCCGCCCCTCCCCGTGAAGCGCAGTCGCTTGCTAGGGCTCACAGTACACGAGAGTATCGGACGTGATGCTATCAACTAGCAAAGATCATTTCAAGTATCGACGAGTGGCTGTAGGGAGCGAGTGCCCGGCGGATGGCAGTTCGCCGTGTTCCCCTCGGTATGTGGACTTTTTTCGGTTGATTACCTCGAAGCCCACCTAGTGTGCCGTATACAAGCTTTCTATGTGAATTTAACCGGATTCCAAAATGTCATTCCTTTTCGCTTGTAGCATATTGGAGTTTTCTTGAGAATAGTATATATTTTTTTTTTTTTTTTTTTTTTTTTTTTTTTTTTACATTTCCGCCACTAAAATGGACCAGCCATTTTCCAGCCAATACTGTAACTCCGTTTTTAACTGTCAGCATCTAATAGGTTTTTTTAAGAATACACTATGAGGAATATACTAAAACGGCTGGCCATATATATAGTATCCTATATATATATATTAATATATATATTATAATTATACATTACAGAGCTATTGGTGAGAAATTTATAATATATATATATATATATAATATATATTACTTTATAATTTCTAATTATATATATATATATTATATATGATATACATAATATTATATATATATTATTTATTATATATCACAATATATACTATATGCGAGGCCAGTAGAGCTCATGGCGGCGGGGGGTTATTTAGCTGGATTGCCAGACCCTCCGCTCGAAACAGAAATTGAAAAATTTAACTATTAAAAATTTTTGTGTGGCGTTAGCCTTACTTAAATTTTTATGATTAATATAATAAAAAGATAATAATTGAGGATAAATATTGATCCAACAATTGAGGCAAACCATAAGTGTTATTTGCGGATTATTTGAGAGCTTATTCTTTTAAGTGACTGTTGAAGCCATTAAATCTGAGAATCCTCTCAGAGAGGAGGAGGTAATACTTATCGTTACGGCTTGGAAATAAAAATGTGACTTTCTGATGGATACGATAATTAATGGTCGCAGAGCAAATCAAGAAACGAGTTTTTGGAGGTGTTTTAGCTGTCGGAAAATGAGCTCACAGCGGCTGGTTTGTGGTTCATTGCTGTGACATCACATCAGCCTTTACATGTTAAAATTTAAAATTTATCATTCTGAAATTCTTTAACCGTTAAATACTAGTGCGGTCACAAACGTGATTAGAATTTTGGGCCACACGAGTTTTAATAACAGTTTAATCTGGGATTTCCTTAATCCTTCTATGAACATCCCCATTATTTCATATTGCTCGTCGTCCTCCCCAACCGATCTGGAGTAGTATAACTGAATTAAATAACCTACCTCAATCTTACATTCTGGATTCGTCTTCGCCAAAAGTAACTAACACAGCCAGGCAACGGACCATAGGCAGTAGGAACACGCGACCGCTTGAACAACTCAGCGGGTGAAAAATTGGCCTTCGAACACCTAACCTTATTTACGATTTAACATCGTCATCCAAATATGATATCTACGTAGACATTTTTTGTGTGTTAGCCTATATATTTCGTCGTCTATTGGACCCTCAAAGAAAGAGAGCTGAACGGTTTAACTAAAAGAAAATGTTTCGCTCACCACTCAAACAATGTAAAAAGGTGGCCTATAAACAATCTTTCTATCTGATTATTCATTTTTATTTTTCTTTTATGTTATCAACAATACAGCCCTAATATAACGAAAAAAAAGTTGAAAGTATAACAAAAAGTCTAATCAGTAACTTAAATCCTTCACTCTTTCTTTCTCGCTTCATTGTTAAAATAAATTTGTGATATCTAGCATCCTAATTTCTACTTGCGGCCAACAGAGACAGGATTTGTATAATAAATTTGATTTTATCGCTGGAAAAAGACATGAAAATGCTATCGAACAAATAAATAAATATTTTTAAAAAATAAATAAATAAATAAGTAGGTAATTTAATAAATAATTTTGTTTTTAAAAAAATATATAGAACAATATCAGTATTATAATCAAAATAAAATAAAAAATATCGGGATAAATAATGATCTAATAATATACGATAATAAAATATTTTAACAAGACAATTATATTAAAAGAATTGAAAAAATAAATAAATAAATAAATAAATATAACTATATATCTGCAGCAAAAACCCATTTTTCCGCATAATATATAAATTATACATCCCTATTTGTTTTAATGTACAAGTAATCTGTATAAAGCTGACAAAGCATCTTTCCTTCTTCCTAACGAGGATTCTGATGCATACATATATATTCATGCACAAATACATACATACATACGTACATGTACGCTCACTAAAACGCGTATAACGAATACGAGAAACTGCTTCGTTATGAGGTTTTAAAAAAACTCGAAAAGACCGTTAGCCCGGATACTATGATAATCACGCCTACAAATAATGAAGTTTCGAACAAAATGACCGTAATCTGTACAATAATCTTTAAAATAATATATTAATGAGCGCTTTCAGTATTATATCCTGAAAAACTGGTTTGGAAAGATGGCGATCATCTTAAATGTTGAGGTTTTAAAAATAAAAAACATTGTTAAAACGAATAGCAAAACACACCTACAAACAATGTATGTTAAGAAAGTACGGCACAATACTAGTACCATCCACATTAGGCATGAATAACAGTATGTTATCATTTTTCCTCCTTCTTCTCTCTTCGGACGGTGTTGTGAGTCAAAGATTACACAGTTTTTCTTCAGGCTAACATCTATGTTATTACGGACACACGATGTACATATAACTCCAAAACACAATAGATCTCCATAAGATCTACTGCACATAAGGGTGCCAAATTGTCGTAGAATGGTCTCGAGAGAAAATCCAAATCAGTAATGATTTTGCAAAGTAAACAATAAACAGAATGATAAAGTTAACGTAACCGTCTACAAGGGGCGCGCTTGGGGAGGTTGCCGGGGGGGGAGATATCGCGAGTAAGCGGGTTGCGGCGCGGGGCGGGGGGGGGGGAGACGGGTGGCGGGGGGTTCCAGGAGCTAGGGGGGGGACAATACCCTGAGTCGGGGTGGGGGTGAGAGTGAATTGGGGCTCGGGGTGGGTAGTCGACGTCGGGGGTGGGGGGACGAGGTCCGGGGAACTGTTAAGGTTGGGGGCGGGGGGGACTAGGCTCCTCAGAAAAGGAGCAGCATACAGGTTTGAGATCTCATCTTAAGAAACCAGAGGTTGACATACAGGTTTGCATAGCAAACAAATAATCATAAAATGACTTTTGAGCTAGCCTGAGATTCAAGATATTTATTTTGAATAAAATTTAAGATTTATATGTTTTAGAAATATTTAAAGAAGAAAGATGTTTCGGTGGTGACATTACTTACGACGAAGAAAATAACTGTAACATAATAGTCTTTGCAACCACCACTACTACCCTTCACGATGCACCTATTTTCACAGCTATTATCTTTATTTACAAATGCAATTTAATTGAATTTCTGCAACAGGCGCTTCGGCCATTTAAACTAGCAAAATCGCCGTTGTATATTAAAACGTACTCCTTAAAGATATACTAAACCAAATAATTTAATTAATTAATTGTTTCTTGCTTCATATAGTCAAATCGATAAAAATTAAATAAAATGTCCCAACCACTTATGACCGTTACTCACAAATCTAGGCTTCCGTTAAATAAATAACACAAAGAATGAAACAAGTATAAAGAGGAAAAAGTTTATTAATCTGTAAAAATCTAATCTCATACTAAATTACTGATGGAAAAGACTATCACAACTTAAGACTTCGTGGATTTCCTCATTAATAAGGCTGCAAAATTGATTGACTTTGGCTCAGAAAATCTTCACCGCTACCGAGAACCTCAAAGGCAAACAAAAAGAAAATATCGAGGCACACGCCGATCAAGCACTCCTTAACGCCACCATCATTGCGATGGTCCACATGGAATGACGGGAAATGAAAACTGAAAGAAAAAAAGACGTCCCTACACCCCAAATTAAGGAATAAAAAGAGCGAAAACCCCTTTATATTATTAAGGAAAAAATCCGAAGGAGGAAACTATTGTTGGTAATTATCTTTAACAAAATTTTCTTTATATTTAAATTTTCAACAACTGTTATTCCACTGTCTGCTTCTAAACCTATATCTAATATACATCAATAATCTATCAAAACATCGGAAGGTCCTAAAATTCCTCATCACTCCAACGGAACCAGCCACAACCCGACTCTGTTTGAGTAAACTTACACACCTCTTTTTACACACCTTTCCAATCTCTTACCAACCCTCTCAAACTCTTCTTTTCAGATTCACCACACAAAACCAAATCAGCCGCATATGAATAGGCAGATTGAACTTTAAGGCGTGACCCACTCCACTGCGTACCACAATTACTAACAATTACATCCTCAATTATCACTCTTGGGGTCCATTACACAACCCACAAACTAAATTACAATCATAACCGCTTCCATCCATAACAAAAATTAACACAACAAATCAATTATCTTATCTCAAAAATACCTACATATTTCCAAGAAGATATTTTCATCTTCAGTCAATAATAATAATACGATCATATAAGAGAATTTGATGAACATATTATCAATTACACATTTGAAAACTATTAAATGGATAACATGATAACGTATAAAATTCGGAAGAGTATAAATTTTTATTACTTATAGCTAATATAAATATAAAGTAATATATAGTATATAGAATATATATAATATAATATATTATAATATTATAATGAGTAAAATTAGTATTATATATCGTTGGCGAGTAGTATATAAGTATATAAAGGTTTAACTATTTTAGAAGTGTAGCAAATCAAAGTATAAAAACTCGTTTATAAAATTATTAAAATAATGTCACTGTTATAAAATAAAATTAAAATAGAATTTATTTTTGCATTTAATATATATGAGGGAGAAATAGTTCATACAAATGTTTCCAGAAACTGAAATATATTTGTTTTAAAATGTGTTTGCGCGCATCTGTTTCTTTACGGGTAGTTTTACGGAGAGATTTATAGCATTTGATTGATTTAAGACATTCCATTTTGAGTAAAATATACGGGAATATTTATTTCTCAAATAATATCGAAATCGAAAATAAAATAGTTGAAACAAAAAAATGTTTTACTGAAACTCTGTAAGCACCTAACTGAGGAGCATGATTACTTCATTCAGCATAAATATTATTATTATGAATTTAGAACTGCTGTGTACGTCCGGATCGACTTTATTCAGACTTCGAAAATTTTTTGCTTGAGTGGGAAGTCGGAGTCGGAGGGAAAGTCAGGAAAGAGATTTTTGTTTCTTATATGTGCATGTCCTGGTCAATGTTCGGTAGAGTCCAGGTGAAGTCCTGGAAAAATTTCCAAAATTTGGTAATAAGGAGGCGGGTAATATAGTGCGGAGGGTTCCTGGTGGGGGAAGAGATTTTAAATTAATAACGGAAATCCCCGGCATTTGATATGTTAGGCCCCGAACCTATCTCAATGCAAGATGAAAACTACTCCCCCCATATCATTTATTATCTCAAATCTGAAATATATATATTAATAAAAAATTGGTTCTAAGTAAAAATTAAATAAATGTTTTAATGATCATGATTTAAAAAAAAAAAAAAAATTATATAATTTAAGGAATAATTCTTTTTTAATCCATTAACATAATATCATGCACCAAAAGCTAATGAAAAAAGTTTAAGTTATAATATAATATATTATATATTTATAATTATAATAAATATATATAATAAGTATATAATAATAAATATAATATTATAATAAATATAATATATAATATATAATAAATATAATATATATATAATATATATATAATATATATTATAATATTAAAATAATTAATAATATTTAATAGTATAATATAATGATAAATATAATATATATATAGAATAATATAATATAAATATAAATTAATATATATATAAGATAATATATAATAAAATATATATATATATATATATAATATATATATATATATATATATATTATATAATATAATAAGGACAACAATGGTAAAATATAGGGTACTACCTTTTTGGTATATTGGTAAAAAGTCAGTGGTATTTCAAATCTAGGCAGTTGACAATCATATTATTTGCAATAAATAACGATTGAAGAGGTAAGTTCGGCAAAAGTTACTGATATCTTTGGAATCATATTTTTAATTGTTGACCTCTACGCTAAATGTAATAATTACTGTTTTAGATTGTAATGATAATATAGGAAAAAATTAACACCCGAATATTTTAATAATTTTTTAATATGGAGTTAGTGAAAGTCTTAATGATGAGAAAAGAGACACCGCCTGACAACATTATGTATATACGTACGTAATTAGAAAATTGAGATATGGCTGATTTTCGAGAAAACTGATGATAAACAGTCAACAGATTCATTTCATAAACGATTTGGAATATCATTACTATTGGCTAAAAGTATTGGTAAAATTCTTCAACCTACGCCTCGAACTACTATCTGCCTCTTTGTAATCTTCTGCCATGCGTACCCGAATTCCGTGCTATTTCACATTCTCCCATTATATATCACACCTAATACCTATTGTAAATAAATCTTCAAAGTTGTGTTCATTATGTATCTTGGCGCCTTCTCTCTCTCTCTCTCTCTCTCTTCTCTCTCTCTCTCCTTACTCTCACAATCTCAACTACACCACTACTACCTCTAACCATACTAAAATGATGCTAACGACCTACCACTAAAAAGCTTTCTCTGTGGATATGCCTCAAACAACTACCTTGGCTGCCTAATCTTGCAGCCCTGGGTTGTCACTAAATACATATGTATTTTCGTCTTTACTTTTCAACTTTACAGCTAATGTACTATAATGCTGAAACTTAGCATGCAGAAATTTCTTAAATAACCAGTTAGTCAATAATAATAGGGTGTGGATGGTGCTTTACCTTCTTCAAGTCTTTTAAAGAGGAATTATCTAACTAGGAGTCAATAAATTTAATTACCCTGTAATGAGGTTTAAGGATTTTTTGCGATAGATTAACAAGTCATTATGCGTTAAACATATACTTCTTTCAAAATATCTTAATAATCATTTACTTATACATGATAAATTTTGCGAATCTTCAAAAAGTAATGTGCCAAGAAATGACATTGCAACATAATAAAGGAGATTTACCAGCCTTTATGGATGATCTATCCCTCACACTTCTCACTCTTATGATAAAATTGGCCATTGGTAAAAAATAGATCATTAAATTTTCTTACAACTTTATTGAGAGAAAATGCTCAGCAATTCTCTAATACACCAAACTTTCCGTATATTTATGATATATAATTTACAATTTTCCTGACTTGATCTGTAGCAGGATGTTTGTTGTTAAAATGGACCAACCGTTCATTCCATTAATATAATACATCAGGAGTGGTCAAACAACGCAAGGATTACCCATCAAACTTAATCCCATAGCGAGCCTGCAGTCTCTATGAAACAATAATTTTAAAAAAAGTTTCAAGTAATAATTTATTTGAACTTCAAATTATAATTTATAATTAAAATCATTAAGAAAAATAGTAATATAATATAATTGTAATAAATAATATAATATAATTACTAAATATAAATAATATGTATAGTATATAGAATAATATATATAATAATATATAAATATATAATATATATATATATACAGTATATGATAAATTACTATATTTATATATATTACTCATATATGAAATACTGAGAAGTCAAACATAACTCATCATCAAAATAATAGTGGTCCTAACGAATGCTAAATCGATAGATATAAAAAAAAATAGAAATATCATAGAGTGATTTGGCACGGACACCACAGAGGACTTAGCTTTTTTGTGTTAGTCTCAAGTAAGGGACCACTCGCTACGTTAAATATTGGTAAGTTTGATATTCCCATGCATATTACAACTCAATTACTTCAACATTGGATGTTTATTAATCCTCTCGGTGCGTAGTAATGATTCTCCTGCAGTGAAATACTGCGAAGTTCGGAGTTTATGAAGAAACTAATGTAATCCTGTATATTTCCGTATGCTGTAGTGGAAGAGAATGTTATGATATTAAAAGTAGTATACCAAATAAATAAAAGGAATAATATATATATATGTAGTAATTTATTAAAGTTCAAAATTATATATATATATTAGAGGTGAGTATATATATATAAAATATTATAATATATATTTAATAATAATATATAATATAATATATTAAGTATATAATTATATTATATATTATATAATTATAAAGGAAGGTAGAAAGAAGGGAAAGGAATGTCCCTTGAAAGTGGCCCTCGTTAAATTATAATAAAGCACAGTGAGGCATTTATGAACGCAATAATTATATATATTATAATTTATTGAGTATATATTAATAAGTTTTTTTTATGGTTATTTTCAGTGTTTTATTTTACTAAACCAAGGGAAGATATTTCTTCAGTATGGTTGCCGATATTGCAATTATCAAAACAATCTGATATGAGAAGATAGGTTTAATGAAACCTTACATACTTCTCGAATGTTATTATTGTGATAGGATATATATGATGATTGATACCAATACTGTGAGAATAATCCAATAAAGAGGAAATTACTATTTGTTACAATGAGGGGGGAAGTTTATTATGGCTGTACACGCATTGTTGATATTTATAATTAATTAAATTTATTTAGATTAATATATTGAGTAATAAATTGATTTTATGATATTAAACTCAACTTTTCTATAAACTTATATCATAAGAGAAGATTTAAAACCGTAAAGGATAATTACCCGAAAGGAAGGGATAAATTATGGATTAAACTTTACTATTACTATATAACTCTATCGTATACGTTAATATTTAGAGTAAGTATTATAAATTTGCTTATGAAGAATGTTTTGTTAAATTTGTGTTTTACATTTCCATTAATAAAAGTACTAATTAGAAATTTACTTATAAAGCATTTACCACCAAAGATGGAAGAATCATTGGCTCTTACGTCACAGACCAGGAAGTCAATACTCTGCTTCCTAATTTCCCTCAATGTAATTTAAAACTGTTTAGGATCAAATAAAACAAACTGCCTTTTTATCTGATAAATTATGTTCTTTTCAATATATACTAATAATTGTTATTTCAATAGGCAAACAAATTAATAATGTGATTATATTGGTATTTCTCTCATATTCATTAAATAAAATATTAATATAAAATTTAATGAGATAAGAAATATAAAAAGTAATGGAACTTGGTTCATAATATTAGGGAAAACGGTTTGATTGTTGATAAATGACCTCATACAAATGATCATTCGTGTAATTGAAAGAGATTATACAAACGAGCGTTATCATAAAGAAAATATTTTCGCGACCGCGTAAGTAAAATATTACGGCCGGGTTGGGGGTATCAAAATGCGTTCGGTTCCCCCGCCAACCCCGGTCGCAGCATTGGGGGCGCTCTTGCGTTTTGCTTCACGTTGATCTACTATAAATGTAGTGAATTAATTATTGATCGGTTAATTCTAGTGAGAATTAATTAATATATTCCTCAATGTAAGTATTATTATAAATAAAGTGATATTACACTTGAGTTTAAAAAATAGAGAACACTTTTAAATTTAGCGAAAGATAGAATTACTTGAGAATGCAACCGGTACCTTAACCAAGCTCAAAAAATTAGACTATAGATATTTAAAATGAGTTTGTTGAAGTCTATTTATAAAAAGATAAATAAGAGTTAACTACACTTCTGCTTCTCTAAACCCTTAAAGCGAATCTAATTAAAGAGAGCCGTTTTTGTATAATATATTAACAGAAAAGTAAAATTTTCTTTAAAAGACAGATAAATAATAAATTTCTATCGAACCAAACATACAATCAGATTATTTTGCCATCTGATAGAGAAGCACTCAATATAAGATTCCCGATAAAAGGATATAACCACTCCCGAACCAATACAACAAGAAGGAAAACACCCTCTCCCAATATTCCTTTTCATATTACTCTGCTTCTTAAAAGGATGCTTTAACCAGCATTTCTCCGCAAGCATGTTTTCAGTTTGAAATATTATTTAAAAAAATAAAATTATACTAAACAATGATCTCTTGGTCTATACCCCTGGAATTTACGTGTTGTGCAGACGCGCATCTTGAAGATAGGCTTAAATCAGCCTGGAGTATATACAAAACAACTCAATATATTACCATTAAATATCTAAGATGTTCCTAATTTATATAGGGTTGTTGCTTAACCTAATGGCCGTAGTTAATTAGCACTGAGCACATCTTTTAGCAGAAATAAGGTCAGGTTTTGAAATTATAATTCATTTGTTACTTGTGAACATTAGGCCTTAAATCTCCCCGGGATATACCAAAAAGGATTATCCTAAATTTAGGTCCTAAAGTAGTTATTTCAATATATTTCAACACATTATACAGAGAGAGGTCAGTTAATCGAATATTCTGTAAGGAGTGACGGGTTGTTTGTTGTATTCTCGTGAATGGAAGTTGCAATGTACAATAGATATAAAATAATAATTAATAAATAAATAAAGAAAATACCGAGAGTATATATTTAAAAAAATTCTTTAGAAAATTTTTTAGTTAACATTCGAGCGAATAACTATTAAAGTAAATTGGAAATTAATTTGTTATTTTTTAAATAAAAACTTAGGAATGATTTTTAATGAAAATAATGTTATGTTAGCAGAGAAGAATTTTATTTTAGTAATTTTTACTCTCCTTATTTTAACTTAATAACATACATACACTAAAGATTGATGAAAAGCAAGTAAAGGTCATATAAGAAACAAATCGTTGGCATAGCTTGTGTCCTCCTTTATTGTGAGGGGAATTTAGGTGCTAGGGGCTGTGCCTTACTGATTTACTGATTTATTGCTTTAATGGTTATAGTAATAAAATATATGTTTTTTTAATAAAAATTTCATAAAAAATTTAAGATTAAAAAGAAAAAAAAAAAATTGATAAGTAGTTATAAAAATTTTAATAAATACTCATAAAAGATATTAACAGTTAAAGGTAATAACATACTTTATTCCCCCTAGATAATGTATTGTATTTATTATAGGAGGACAAGTTTTAAGAAAAACTTGTGAAAATAATTTTAGTTTATATTGGTCAATGTCAAAAGAAAAATTGAACATAGATCAGTGTGTTAATTTTAAAATCATAAATGTATTCTAATATAAATTATATTGTTATATGTGTGTAAGTTGTATGTGGGGCGCGTGTTCTGTGTGGTTGTGTGTGATTGTGTGTGGGCTGTGTGTGTGTTGTGTGGTTGTGTGCGACGCGAGTGTGTGACTATCAGTAAACAAGGTTCTAAAGTATATATATAACAATATAGGTCTGTGAATTTGAAGTTATAAATTACACCACTGAAGGTATAATAATAACAAATAAAATAAAAATTGTGTTTTATAATATTTTGTATACCGCTTATATGTGATAAGTGAGTGTGCGTGTGTGATGGTGTTTTCGGAGATGATGATGCTGTGTGTGCGTGTGTGTTATGTGTGTATCTAAAATAATAACACAATAAGAGCATCCGAAAGTAGAATAACACTAAGTAATTAAATATAAAAATAAAATAATAAAAATTTAATAAAAAAATAATAATTAAACATATAAAAAGATTAAAACAAACAAAAAAAAAGGAAACAATAATTTACCTATGTACTGTATGTGAGTTAAAGCAGTAAAAAAAAATATGTAGTTGTCTAGCAGATAAAACATGATGAGTTAACAGGCAGTAAAACATTGTAGTTAATAGCAAAAGTAGATAACATGAGTTAAAGGCAGTAAAGCAGTAAAACATCAAAAGCATACATAACCCCTTGTATTGCCTTTATGAACACCTACTTAGTTTATGATTTACGTGATTTTATCTGCTTTTAATTGGGTATTGTAATGTTAATAAATATAATCACATATAAAGCCAGTAACAAAGCATTATGAGTTAGAAGCTAAGTAAAAACACTGCGAGTTATACAAGTGCCAGTAAAACAGTAAACACTAACAATAGCATTCAATACTCATCCCCTTGCTGCTATGTAACACCTCTTTTGATTTACTGATTGGACTATTAGTACTTCATTCGTAATGTTTAACTTAGATAATGCGAGCTTTAACGCAAGTTTAAAACATAGAAGTGTTAAACGGCAGTAAATACGTTTAAAACAAAAGGGGGGGGTGGCATACTAATCCCTTAGAGTGTTATCGAGGTAAAGCACCTTCGTATTGATTTACTGCCATTTACCTAAGGTCAATGTAGATGTCCAGGGATTGTTGTTAATAAAATTTCGTTACCCCAAGGTTGATAGATCAAAATTCAAATGTTTATATATCAGACACTCTGCTTCTTTTTCTTCTTACAGAGAGAATATTCAATGAAAATGATGAATTTAAAAAAAATACAGTTATTACCAAAAGTTATTATTAAACTATAATTCAAACAATTATTAATAAGGACTTATACTCATAGCGTTCATTAAAACACAATAAATCAGCCCTAATTTCGCCGCGGGTATATTGCGCTATGCGGCGCACTCGGCTAGGCGGGTACGCGGATAAATATTGACATCCATGCGGCGCACGCGGCGGAGCGTGGAAATATTGCCGCCTGGCGGGCGCTCGCGGCGGGGCGGAGACGCGGCGGTGACGCACCGCGGCAGTGCGGGGTTTGACTGGTCTTTGTAACCGCGGAGGGGCTCTATATGCTGTCGTCCTGAGTGGGTCAGCTTAATGAGCATAGGGGAAAACATCAATATTAGTCTTGGGCAATGATGCAAGTTTGCAATGAATCTAGAGCCAGAGCTAGAAAATGCTTAGAAAATAAAAACCCGTTACTTAACATTAAAGCATAAACTTATTAAAATAAGAATAAAAATGTTGCATAGTGTTATGGGTAATAAAATATATGTTTATATATGGGTGAAGTGTTAAAGTGATCTATGGGTAGAGCTTAGTAAGTGTTCTATGGAGGTGAGTGTAAGTTGGGTATAAGTTTTCATAGATGAATTGTATTGTATTAAGTAGTCCATAATGTGTATGTGTTGATAGTAAGTTGACCATAGTTGTATAGTTTGTATAAGTGTACTATAGTAGTATCGTGAGTACGTATAAGTGACATTAGTGTGTATTAAATGTTAGAAAAGGGACTAACTCATAGTTAGGAAGCATGTACCGTAAGCAGACTTGTGTAATATACAGCCACTCGATTCCTCAAATACACTTAACATAAAACCTAGGGGGTAGACACCTACACTTAATATAGGAACTTTCTAGGCCTCAGGGTGAGGCTAGAGAAAAAGGCTTAGAAAGAAAAAAGATGCCACTTCAGTTTGGCCCTATGTGGCACCTCACGAATGGCCCACTTATTGTTGAGCACTTCAATACTTATGGCACTTACTAATTGGCCACTCACATTGGCACTCTATATGGCACTCATTGGCACTTCAATGGCAACTCACCTTGTCACTACAACCTGCACTCAAATCTAATACTCAATAGTAATTAATTCAAATATATAGAACACTAAATAAACATTCACTAGTATAAACTTCTAATCCCCACTGGTAGGGTTGATGAGAGATGGACCAGGTCAAAAGCCATATCAAAAAAAAGCATAATACAAGAGGTCAAAAATAAAAGATGTACAATGAGCACAAAAAAAATTAATACTCCATCGGCAATATTACCCATAAAAAGTGGATTCTCGAGACCGAATAAAATTTGAATTCTACAAAAATTGTCCCATGGAAGTGATCGCAAGAGTTGGTACCGTAAAAAATTAGGCTGACCGAAAAAATCATGGGATGGCAAAAAAATTAGGTGGGCTAAAATGACCATAAGGAAGACCTAAAGGTTAGGTAGTGTGCTTTGTGACGTGTTAGTTAAGATGTGATAAATGTATAGTGCATAGTAATCTATGAGTGTGAGAGTGTATAAGTTTGATCATAGTAATTAATTTGTGATGTAATATAAGTGATAAGTGTTGTGTAGTAATTGTGTGTGTATATGTTGTTAGTGTGTATGCGCGGCGTGTTAGGAGTGCATGTGGATGTGTAATAGTAACAATCTGTGTGTGATATGATAAGTAATAATCTGTGTGTGTGTAAGAAAATCGGTGTGTTGTAAGGTATAAATCTGTGTAATTTTGAACACGAAAAAAAATCATGTGTGTGAGTGTGTAGTGTTGTGTGTGTGTGTGGATGTGTTGTTGTTGTGATGTAGTGTGTTCAAGTTTAGGATAGATCCAATACATACGTTTCAAGTTAGGAACGAATAATGTGACGGGTTTCATTTTCGAGTTGCCAAAAATAATTAAGCGTGGGCCAAAATTAGGATGACCCATCTGAGTATAATTCTGCGCAAGCTTGTTGTGAGAAATGGCCAAAAGTGAGACATAAATTAAAAGGTAATAAGAAAACATTATGAAATAAAGGGCATAAAGCCACCTATAAGGGTGGACCAATTAAATATAGGGTTGGGACCAAAATTATGACCATGAGATAGTAACTCTTTATAAGCGGGTTTTCGGTTCCTGCATAAAAAATTTATAGTGGTGGTGAGTGTTTAAAATCCGATATACAACTCGTTGATTGTTTTAACGCCAACCGTTTGAGCGCAACCCTTCTTCGAAGGGTTGCAAAAATTTAGGGTTGTCCGGAAAAATTTTAAGTGAGTATGAAATTACACTTGAAGAAGATTCCATTAAAAAAATTAGGGTTCCAAAAAAATTAGGGCTGTGCCAAAAAAAATTTGTGTCCTTTCTCATAAAATATAAATATTGGGTTATGCTCCAAAAAGGTCATATGCCCAAAATAGCAAGGCCAAAAAAGGTACGCTGGATAATCAAATAAATAGGATCAAGGCCTAAAATAAAGGTCAGGTGGTTGTTTTTCCATCGAAAAGGTGGGCGGAGTTTGGTAATAGGTCCAAGATCCCGTAAAACTACTAACGTCACTACCACTGCCGCACTATGCAATTGATTAATATAAAATAATATTATAATTTTTATATCACAAAAATATAATTAAAATTAACATAATTATAAAAACTGTTAATAGCAATTGATTGAACACAATGTATATTACTAAAAATAAATAATTCAACACGTTTTTTTTTCAAATGCTAAGATGTAAGTTAGGTTTCATATATATAATATATATATATATTATTATTAATAATAATATAATATTAATATATATATAAATATATATAATTTATAATATATATATATAATAAGATATATATTAATATATATTATATATTAATAATATATAGTATAATATTAATATATAAATAATAGATTATCCATAAGATATATATATATTATAACTGATGTATTATAACTGATATGATATATATATATATTATATATATATGATACGTGATGTGTACGATCCCAAGTGTTCGCAACTCTTCGCAGGAGGAAAGATGGGTAAGGTATGGCATAAGTGAAGATCTAGCCCAAAGAACGCTCCGCCTTATCCTCATATAATCCGTGCTTCAAGCACTTCCACTCAAAAATATAATCTCAACCCCCATACAATAAACAAAGACATGGTACCGTTAACCTCAGGCGCAAGTAAGTTCTTGTCCATTAGGTCCCAGACGTACCGGGTGCATTATATCCCTCCCCCCTTCAGGCGTGTGGAACTATAGTATAAATTTTCCGACCTAAATCATTCCCTACTCACGGGCACAGATGTCCCTCTCACCTGGAAAGGTATACACTAGAAAACTATATTGACATTACGTCTTTTAAAGACTTGACGGACATCCAGACGCAACTTCGTACACTTAGAGGTTTATCGGATACTCTGGCTCCGACCCCGCTAACTACGTCAGTATATATAAGGTACCACAATAACTCGGTATTCACCTCACCTTCCCTGATATGAAGCCAGAAAGCGGGGACTTGCATTACTATATAGTTAGTAATGCAAAGAAGTACAAATTAAATCTTTAATTTTTATCTAATTCACATAAAAAACAAATATATTTAAAAATAAATGATATATATTATATATAATATATTTACTACATGCAACGTGTTAAGATAAAATGAAGCAAAAGAAGTTAGATCTCATTGTTCTCACCTCATCATAACCTATATATAACCTACTACTACCTATATTATTATTAAATAGTGTATTATATGAATACTTATATATATAATATATTATAAATATGATATAATAACTGCTGATATTACATATTAATATATATTATAATATTTATACAAAAACTTAAAATAAATATATGTTATAATATAATATTATATACTAATATATATATAGTATATATGATATAATAAATATCATAAATAGTAGTATTAGGGTGAAATACTATACAATATATACTTATAAATATATAGTAGATATAGGTAATAAATATATATATTTAAGTCCAAATCACGTTACTCTAATCAACAAAATTGTACAGTCTTACCCTGCAATATATATATAAAATAATATCTGATAATAATTGTTTATATATATATATTTAGTTATATATAAATATTATATATAATATATTATATAATATATTATAATTATATATATTATAATAATCAATGAGAAATCCCTGACGTGATTATAACCGTATTAATGATATTTATATTACTATATTTATAACACTAATTATACACGCTCATATGAGTATATAGTAATATCTATATTAATATTATTATCATAATCATAATAATATGTGATTAATAACAGTTATTATATATAATACACTTAATATATAGTATATTATAGTATAATTATATATATATATATATTAATAGATATAGGTTAATAATAATAAAATATAGTGTATATTTACATAATTGGAAAATTTGAAATTGACTCCAACTTATAAACTGCTCACATAATCCATCGACGAATGAAAAGAAAAGAAATATGGTTCATTATCATAAAATTAACCTTTAAGAAGAATCTGCATACAGACGTAGTTTAGAATATATATACAGTTCCTTACCATATTATTTTCGATTGTGTCTGTGTCATACCAATTTCATTACCTTCTTGTCTCGATCATCATTCGACACCCTCTGAGCGGCTTGTAAAAGTTTTAGGTGAGAATAATGAATTAAAAATATTCTACCTTCGTTCTTCTCGCTATAACATGCTTTTAGGTTTTTCTGCTAAATGCACATATAAAATTATTAAAATGCGGTATAACACGACGTGATGATTGTGTAGTGAACAAAATTTCATTAACAATAGTTTAATGTCAAGGAGGTCAGGCCCACCTCTTAGATGTAAGTCATAATAAACAGCACATTTACTAGCGTATTCTCCATAACTCTATCCGAACACTGCTAAAATGAGATTTGTAGTGGTGTTAGGCATGACAGATCAAAATAAATGTAAGTTAATAATTATTATTATTAATAGGATAATCAATAGATTTATAATGGAATTTGAAAATATAAATTAAAAGTTAACTATGCTACGTAGTCAGTTATTATATGTATATATATTACGTATATACAGTCATTACTTAATTAACATAAAATATGGTGTTA
>JABUQX010054327.1:37500-47500 GCA_015478945.1 Trachelipus rathkii
GTTCTTTCTATAATCCGTATAGTGAAGATGTGATTTTCTTCCTAAGTTAAAACGGAATTTATAAGACTTGTTTGACATATTTATGATTAATCAACTTTACAAGCGTTTTTTACAGGATTTTAAATTGAATTTAAAAGTAAAGATTTCCCATAAATGTTAATAATTCCTTAAACTTCGTTGATAAAGAGCTGGTGCTCATACATACAAAGACGATTGAAATCAGAGGTGTTAGGTAAATAATATTTTCAAAATTCGTAACGAATATACCTTAAGTGTCTGTTATATATTACAAATTATTAAATTTTTAGGTTAAATTATATATATATATATATAACTTATATATATATATATATATAACATATACTATATATAATACCCTTATATATATATATATATATATATATATAACTGCTGTAACTATGCTACTCTTTCTGTATATATATGGTCGAAATTAATCTAAAGCTGACATCGTAACTAGAGAACAGCAGCACCAGTAAAAAATTATATATTTGGAATCCAGCGGAAAATTCTAGGGAGGGGTTTTATTTTCATTTATTCGTAGGAAATATTTAAATAATATATATATATATATATATATATATATATATATATATATATATATATATATATATATATATATATATATATATATATATATATAACATATATATATCACGGAAAATCAGGGGCTCGAGCCGACGGGAAACTGATGGGGGACGTTTTCCATACCTCGTAGGGGAGGGAAATAGTCCTACCCTGTGTCGTTCCAGGCCGAGACCCCGACTCCTCTGCCATCCGGGGGCAGGTCTACCTTAGGGTACATTGGTTTTTAAATTTTAACCCTTAACCTTATATATATATATATATATATAACCTTATATATACATACATTACAACCTTATATATATATATATATATATATATATATATATGCTGTCGTTCTATCGGATTACATGATGTCAGCTTTAGACACTGACAGATAATAATATAATATATGTAATAATAATGTAGCAACTTTACCTTCTTCTTTGTAACATGTAATATAATATGCCCATGTAGCATAACGCCTTTCATGTATACTATATATATGCTAGCATAACCAATAGCCAGCGTAGCCAGCCAGCAGCAGCCTTCAATGACGTAACCCATGCTAACTGTAACTTCCAATAGCTCTTTCAACATATGTAATAATATGTATGTAATATAATAATAATAATAACCAACCAATAATATGCATATGTATATATATATATATATGTGTTAGTAGCCAGCAACCAACAACAACCAATAATAATAACAATAATAATATGCCATGCTAATATAATAATATATATATATATTTACTATATATATATATATATTGTTGTATCGAGATTGTATCGTGTAATCCAGTACTCCCGTGCTTGTATCTAATATCGAGCTCCGGACGTAAAAGTTAGTTACACCATAGCAATATAATAATAGCAACCTTATATATATATATATATAATACCTGTATAAAAAATTGACGCATAACTATATATATATATATATATATCAATAACTGCTGCTCTATATATATATATATGGTATATATTTATCATAGTATTGAACTTAGCCTTGAACCTCCCATCCAAAGTCCAGTCCTTAGTACAATGGTTGGTCCAATAGTACTACAAATATATCTTAATGACCTTAGTGGGAACTGAAAACATTGTTGGAAACACGATGTTTGCACACACACACACATACACACATAATAACACCCTTAACACTCTTAAAACATCATTCTACGGCAGAGGTGTTATTTTCAACTACACCTAAACGACCAACATACATTATCCCCCCATGATCAAAACGATACCCTCCTATTAAACAACCATCACTAAAAATAAAAACTCAATCATTCAAAATTACACCAACTGAAAATTTAATTCTAAAAAATTAAAACAAAAAAATAAAATTCCTTCCCTCCTTCCATCATAACAAACTATTACGTCACTCTTTCAAACATCTTTTTACAAATAAATACCTAATATATCTCCGAATTTAAAGATATTTAATTTCGCACTTTAAAGGTATTACCATATTCGACGAGGGGAATTTTCTAAGAGTTTTTTTTTTGGCCAAGATCCATATGAGGGATTCAAGTGGTGTCTCCCCCAAACACGTCAATCAATCTTTGTAACCTCATCACATAAAGCAACCTTAACTACCATCAAACAGCACTGTCTATCTAGTAAGGTGAGGGCTGCCTAACCACCTAACTGCCTAACACAGCTGATTTCACTTATAAATTTAATCGTTTTAAATTAGAAAAACCTTTCAAAGCGGATCCGAACCACAAACACCAATATATATATATATATATAGTAGTATATATAGATAGTATAAAAGAGTATATATAGCATATATATATGCTATATATATATATATATATGTTATTATATATATATATATATATATATATATGTTGTTACCTGTGTTATTTGCTATATATATGAGTTAGTTATATATATATATATATATATATAAGTTATATATATATATATATAAATATATATATATATTTATATATATATATAGCATATATATAGTATATATAAGAGAGTTATATATATATATATACAGCAGTTGGCGCAGCAGAGTATATATATATATATGTATATATATATATATATATATATGAAAGATATATATAGATATATATGCATATATTATGTCGCTATATATATATATTTTATATGGTAATTATGAAGCTAGGCGTAGTTATGAAGAAAAATCAATTTTTTTCAGACTCATTTTTTTAAATATTTTTCCTACCCATGCATGATGACGAAAATTCTAACGGTTTCAGTTTATTCCGTAAACTCGTTAAGATTATGATTAGATTTGTTACTTAGACCAGTTGTTCTCAAACTGTGTGACGCGTCACCTGGTGACGCAGCTTCCCTTCAGGGGTGACGAAAAGATTTGAACATTTTCATATTTATATTTCAGATTTCATTGTGTACTTAATCGATTTTAAATTTTACAGCTTTTGTTAAAAACATGATTTTGAGCTATGGCATCCTTATTTTATCTTTTTTTTAACAGAAAACCGTGTTATAGAAAACGGATTTCTATAGAAAACGAATATATATGTAAAATTAAAAAATTGACAAACGAATTCCAACGTTTCTTTACGTCATCGATGGACGTTCTTGATTCTACATAAAACTTTTTCGGGTTCAAGTGGTTTTAGTAGCAAAAGAGATTGTGACGAGTGAATGTCGTCAATATAATTATTATTAAGTGAAGGAAAATTTTCAAAATTTAATATATATATATATATATATATATATATATATAGGCGGTGATATATGTAGAGATATATATATATATATATATATATATATGTTATATATATATATATATATATATATATATTATGTTGTTGCTATATATATATATATATATATACTTGCTGGTAATCTGACGGGTTGAATTCGGCAAACTTGCATTAGTCAAGGGAGCCGTGAATCGAAAAAGTTTGAGAACCACTGACTTGAGACAGATTTACTGTGTATACTTAACAAAAACTTATCATTGTCCTAACCGATCGTAATATATATATATGAATATATGAGTATATGATATATATATATATATATATATATATATATATATATATATATATATATATATATATATTATTATATATATATGGTAATTATATCTAGCTACAACATTGATTTTTAACGGATAATAATGATCGCCAGCAAAATCACTTACAATAGCTTAGTTCAATTACCATATATATATATATATATATATATATATATATATATATATATATATATAGTTATATATATATATATATATATAGTTATATATATATATATATATATAGTTGGTTAAAACAGAATATTATTGAAATTTATATGTTATTTATTATATATATATATATATATATATATATATATATATATATATTCAATCTTTCCCAAGAAGGGTAGCCTCTCTGATCCTTCTAACTATTGTCTTATAGCTCCTACTTGTATTCTATCTTAAGATCTTTGAAACCCTTCTTAACTCTCACTTAGACCATCTGGAATCTCATTCTCTTTCCGATCGCTAGTACGGTTTTCGGCGTTCGAGGTCTACTGCCGATATACTTTCCCATTTAACCGATTTATGGTTTTCCGCCCTCAGGGAACTACGGGGAGATTCCCCTGCGTGGTGGCGCTGGACATATCCAAAGCATTTGGACCGGGTATGGCATGCGTCACTGCTCCAAACTCCCTTTTGGGTTTCTCCTTCTTCTTTGCCACTTATGTCTAGCTTTTCAAGCTCGCTCAATATCGATTTGGGGTAGTTTGATGGAGTTGACTTCTTTCTCTTTTTCTGTTAATAGTGGTGTTTCCTCAGGGTTCTGTCTTATTCCTCTACTTTATTCTTACTTTTCATTAATGATCTTCACCTGCACATCTAATCCTATCCACTCATATGCCGATGACTCCCGACTCCCTCATTCTTCAACTATTTCATCACCTATTCCCTTAGTTTCTAATTGGCCTCCGTCTTAATTTTCCGATTCTATTCTCGCTGGTCTGGGATTGAATTTCCGATTGGGGTCGTCTCAACCTTTGTGAAATTCAATTCTTAAAAACTCAACTTCTACAAATCTCCTCCTTAAACACCTTCTAACTTTAATATATACCTTTTTCGACGGTTCTCTCGTCTCTCCCATTGACAATATAAACATCCTGGCCTTAACATAAACAAAAATGTATTAAAACTCACATCACAATGGTTGCTAGGGCGGCCCCTGTGCGAAACCGGAGTTCTGGTTTGAATCGGGTGAGATTTTTTTTTCTCTTCAGTTACTTCCAGCTACGCCGGGCGGGTCCCATCCGCCCTGTATGGAGTGCACGTTTCATATCTAGTTTGGTTTCACCTCGGCTTTTTTGAATAGGTCGAATCAAAAAGCCAAAAAGGCTTATAAACTGTTCTGTTCTTTCCAGCTCACTTGACCCTCTATTTTGCAGCGCGATGCTGGTGCTTTATCTCTTTCTATAGGTACCGCAGCGGCAGCTGTTCGAGGGAACTACCACTTCGCGTACCACCACCTTTACGACGCCTCGTAGCACAAGGGGTGCTGTGTCTGGCACGAGTTTTGTGTTGATGTAGGTAACCCCAGGCTAGTTGTTGCGGTGCTTCCTTCTTTTCTGCCACATCTGTTCTGTGGAATTCTCTCTCATCTTCTGTGCTTCCTGCTGAATTTAATCTCCCCCCTCTACCTCTTTAAAAGCTCTGCCCAGCTCATCTGCACTGATTAGTGGATACCTAGCGTGCAACACCTCCCGAATAGGACCGCCCGTGAGTGGTGGTGACAACTGTAAAATATATATATATATATATATATATATAGGTATATATATATTATATATATATATATATATAGTTGTTAAATTATATATAGTATATATATATTATTGTTGGTTATATATATATTTATATATATATACATATATATATATATATAGCAAAGAAGAGTTAGTATATAGTTAAAGTATATATATATATATATTTATATATATACATATATATATATATGTATATATGCATATATATATATGACTCTATCTATCTATGTTGCTATATATATATATATAATATATATATATATATATATAGTAAGAAGATATATATATATATTAGTGATATATATATATATATATATATTATTATATATATAGCAGCTATATATATTAAGTTAAGTTATTTAAATAAGTTACGTAAGTATATATGTGTGTGTGTCCGTGTACGCATTACCAAGAGAACTACAAGTGCATTTTTTTGATTGAAATACAACTGTTAACCCTGAAAAACTGTATATAAACAATATTCACTCAAACAAAATTTTTGCTTGCATGCTTCACAGTTGTATAAAGAAAAACATTCCCGTAGTCAAAGAGTGGCATATATATATATATATGTTAAGAGCATATATAGCATAGCATATATATATATAGCAGCATGTTATAGCAAAGATATATATATATATGCTATACATATATATATAGTCGTATAGATATATATATATATATTATATATATATATATATATATATAAGTTATATATATAGTATGGTATATATACAAGGTTATATATATATGTTATATAAATATATATAGTTGAGTTATTATATATATATATATATATATATATATAAGACCGTATATATATATATATATATATTAAGTTGTTATGAGCAGTAAAGGTAGTGAAAGATATATATTACTATATATGTTGTTATTGGAAAGATATATATATATGTATGATATATACATATATATATATAGATATATATATATTTAAGTTATATTATATATATATATATATATATATATATGTATATATATATACATATATATATAATTACACCCACTCTCTCTCTCTCCGTTATAATTTATTTATCGCTACCCCACAAGTTAGTAGAAAAATATGACGTCAGTTTAACATATTTCCTTTCAATTTTTTATATATATATATATATATATATATATATATATATATATATATATAAAAATTTATTTAAAATAACTCTGATATGTTAAGGTTGTTAATGTTGCTATATATAAGTGCTTTAAACTTCGCTAAGTTGGTGGTTTCTTTTGTGAGCAAGCATCCTATATAAGAGGATGGTACTTTAGAAATCCATATTTGAAATGATATTTTTATTCAACATAAAGTAGAGATATTCAATAAAGCCAAGTATCAATGCCCTTTCTGTTATACACTCTCTTCGTAGGCGAATTGGAAGGCACATTCGGAAGGTGATCATTTTTCTCAATAAATGCCTCCTACCTGCTTTCAAGCAAGTTTGTGATCGAAATTCAAGTCGCAGCCTTTTTCCTTGAAGTTTATCGTTTCCCTTGCCGGGAGGATTTCGAGAGAGTATCTTGAGTGGAGATTTTCTTCTTGATTCTTATCAATTGTTTTAATTCCGACTCTGTATCTGACTGAAGAGTATTTCCTCAAAAGGACGTGTTTATATAGTATTTCACTTTGACTTATGCTAAAAATTTTGCTCAGCAAATCTTAGCATGGGCAATGAACATAAATTAAAAATTTTACAAAGTTGCGAGCCTACATTACCTCCTGCGCTAAACACGGAGTGAGAAAGTATGTTATAATAATTGATACTGTGGTTGTGGGCTGTATTAATCAAAATACAGAGTTACATTTTAAGTCGTTAACATATCTACTATGTCCGAAGACATAAGTAGACATATAAACATTTGAAGGCAAAAATAATATACAAGAAATGTAAATATTCAAATACGAAGCATAACTGGTTACATCCGAAGATCTAAACATATATATAAATATTTGAATACAATAATGTTATATATACAGAAGAAAAAAAAATAAAGAAATTAAACATAAGATATTATTATATCTTCGATATAAACAAACATACAAACATTTAAATGCATAAAAAAAAAAAAAAAAAAATTCATACATATCTTATTGATATGAAACAATTGAATTGTTCACAAAAATAGGCCACATTGATCGAACCGTTAAATCCAAGGAGGTCCAGTATAAGACGTTTCTAACGTATCCATAATTTGACCAATGTTTTCAAAGCTGTTGTTACGAGAGAAACATTGCTTTACATATGTAGAGACTTCGAAGTTGCTTGAAATTTAGGTCCCTTATTTGAAAATTTCTTCATACATAAAAGGGAGAGGTCAGAGAACCATTTAGAATTCGAAAGAATCAAAGTTCGTAGGACCAAAATGAATTTCTGCCCATAACCAAACTTAAATGATGAAAGAAATTCATACCGTAAAGGAAGTTACATATGTAGAGGCGAAATTGCTTGAAATTAGGTCCTTTATTTGAAAAAATTTCTTCATACATAAAAGTGAGAGGTCACAGAACCATTTAGGATTCGAAAAGGAATCAGAGTTCGTAGTCAAAATGAATTTCTGCCCATAATCCAATCTTGAATGATGAAAGAAATCCATACCGAAAGGAAGTTTGCTATGTCTAACGAGTGATGAATCCTCGAACTGTGATAGTTGTGAAAAGCAGGCATGACCATAATCCTGGTGGCACTAGAAACTGAAAAACTAAAGTCCTGTACCTAGATAATGTCTGCTTGCTTGAGTCATTTATTCGAGTGTTCTGCTGAGAATTCTTAATATTATTGTAGTTTTTTTCTTTTTCATTTTGTTTGTTGTTCAGAAGGCGTTCATTGAAGTTCTGGGTGTTCTCCGGGTTCATTATATAGGGTACGACTTGCTAGATTGGTGGTTTTTTTTGTGAGCAGGCACCCTATATAAGAGGATGATAATTTTAGAAATCTATATTTGAAATGATATTTTTATCAAACATAAAGTAGAGATATTCACTAAAGTAAAGTAATAAAAAGTCCTCTGTTGAGATATCTCTCTTCTAGGCGAATTGGTAGTCACAGCTCCTTTTCCAGTTAAGCTTTCACAATTGCCTGACCTTGCTGCTTTAGTGCGAAAATTTTTAGATCGAAATCAAGCCGCAGCCTTTTTCCTTGAGCGCTTGATCGCTCTTGTCGGGAAGGATTTGGATGAGAGTATCTTGAGTGAGATTTTCTTCTTCTGATTCTTAATAATTGTTTTAATCCTAATTCCTTTGCATCTGACCGGAAATATATCCCCAGCATGACTGCGTTTTATCTTGACCAGGCCAAATTCTGCTCGCGCAAATCTTAGCATAAGTACTAACATAAATTAAAATTCTACAAAGTAATGGAGGCCATTATATATATATATATATATATATAGTATAAAGAAATATGACAGTAGAAAGAAGAGCATATATATATATATATATATATATATATATATATATGATATATATATAGTAGATATATGCATATATATATATATAAGTATATTTCTCTAACAGTTCACCACCACTCACGGACTGGGCCCTTTTCTAGGGGGCAGAAAATAAAACAGGAAAACCCACCTAAGTTCTAACTTAAAGCAAATCTCTCAGTAGCAGTGAGACGTGCGGGTTTTAAAGAAGGCAGACAAAGTTCAGCTAAGCACCAGAAGAAGGCAAGGGAGTTCCACAGGGACAGAAGTAGTTGGAGCAAAGAGGCAACCACAACGAACAAGTCTGGCTTTTCACATCACGCAATATTCATGGCAAAGTGAGAGCTAAAGCACCCCCTTGTGGAAGGCGACGGCAGTGGTGGAACAAGCGAGAGGCAACCCCCCGATCATCTCTGCCGTAGTATTTATAGAAAAGAGATAGTTCGCTAACGTCACGTCGCAGAGATATGGGGCCATGAATTTGAAAGAAGTGTGAGAGCTTTATTAGTCTCTTTAGCTTAGAACTCAATCCTAGCTTTAGACTCAACCATGGGTGGGAGCCGGAGTCTCCCCAAATGTATGAAAACAGCATCCATGCTAGTTAAGTGTAAATTTAAGGCCCATAAAACTGAGTTCAGAGGAAAAATTCCCACAACCTGGAACAGAATTCCCAGCTTAAAGAGAAGTTAGAGCTGCCTGTGAGAAATAGGAGAAAGGCTGGGATGCTTTTATAGTGGGAGATGTGGTGCCATGTTGAGTTTGAAGAGTTGAATTTTACAAGATTGTGGTGACCCCAATCGGGAAATCCCATCCAGACTGGCAAGAATAGAATCGGAAAGCTGAAGACGAGAGCACCCCAGATAAAAAGAGACCAGGATTGTTAGGTGAAGAAATACAATTGAGTCATTTCCATGATAAGAAGTGAGCAGAGTTAGAAGTACAGCTAGGAGATTGTTGATGAAAAGAAAATAAAGTTGGAGATAGAACAGAACTCCTTTGAGGAACACCACACTAAGGTTTGGAAGAGGACGCTCCGTCAACGAGTGCTGATATGGAGCGATTGAGAGAAAACTAGACAAGCAGTGAAGAAGAGAAAAGAAACCCAAAGGGAAGTGGAGCTGAGAGCAGTGACTCCAGCCATGATGACATCAAAAAGCTAGATGGCAAGT
>JABUQX010054327.1:50000-62500 GCA_015478945.1 Trachelipus rathkii
TCTTCTAAAAGCAGGGCCCGAATAACGATCCTCTTTCCCTTCCTTATAAATCAACACCTCAACATTTGTAATAGGGTTATTTATGGAGGAGAAAACATGGTGGTTTTTAATTCCTTTATTTATCTTTTCAATGTATTTAATCTTCCATACATCTTAACATCCTCTTCATAAACACACAAATCAAAACAATCCTTTGTCCTTATTGTTCTTGGCAATTAAATCCTTTTCCCATATTCTTTCTCACACACAAGCACACCTAAGTAGTATATATGGCGAGTTCGACAGGAGCCAGATTTGTAGCTAAATCTGGCAACCTGTCGATATATATATATATATAAGGTATATATATATATATATATATATATATATATATATATATATATATATATATATATATATAGTATATATATATATATATATATATATATATATATATTTAGCAACTTTTTAGTACTCCTCAGCTACCCTCCCTGGCTGTTTTTATGCATGTGGCGTACTACCCTGGGGTACTACCCATATTCATGTACGTTCGCCAGCTATTTCATGTGTGTGTATTTGAGGGTGTTGATGTATGTGTATGTTTTTTGTTACTTTCACCCCGCTATCACCCCAGGGTTCTCCCCCTACCCCTTTATTCTATTCAGCTTTGCTATGACTTCACGTTCTTTCCCAAGCCTCAAACCTACAAGTATTTTATCATTTTTGTATATATTTTTAGCGACTTTCTTCAACTACAGCCACTTTCATGAACATTTTTAGGTTTCCTGCCAAAATCGAAACCTGTGCAATTTCAGTATTTTTTTATCACTTTTTAACTTTTTTTTCGACGTTTTATCATTCTAGGTATAATTTTAAAGACTTTCTAACACTCAGTTACTTTCCTGGTCTATTTTTCTATGGCTTTTCTTAAGTTAAATTCAGTAACTATTGGTAATTTCAGGATTTTAACACTTTTTAACCTTTTTCGGTATTTTTATCATTCTTGGAAAGTATATTTTCTAATAATCTTCTAATACTTAACTACTTTGAAACCTTTATTTAACGCTTCTCCCGTTAAGACTCCCATAACCTAGTTACCAGGATTTTATCAAATTTTTTTTAACCCTTATTTTTATCATTTTTTAGGTATATATTTTTAATGACTTTTCTACTACACAGCTCCTTTTCTGAACCTTTTCTATCATTTTTCATATAATTCTGGTTACCTATTGGTAAATATTGTAGGATTTCTATCCTTTTTGATATATTGTTGCACTTTTTAGTCACTTTCAACTACTCATATACTTTCCTGATCCTTTTTAAAAGCTTATTACTGTAATTTCATTAGTTTACCTGTTAATTCTGGCCGCTTATTGGTAAATATTTATAATTTTTAACTTTTTCGATACATTTTTAACCTTTTTAATACCATTTGCCACCTTTATCCATCTCAGCTATATCTCTCAAATCAAAGGATGTGACATTACCCGTTAGGCTTAAATACATTCCCCAAGCAGAGACTTCATATTATCCATTAGGCTTAAATACGTTCCCCTAGCAATGTTAGTCCTAACACCTGTTAACCTTTCAGTACCCCCAGCTACGTTCGTGACATTGTCTTTTTTGACGCATGCGGCGTCACATTAATGGTATGCGATTTCATCCACGCGTTTGAGTTCAGTCCCGAACCCCGTCAGTTGCCCGCTGCCCGCAGCCCACAGCCCATTGCAGGCCGTCTCGAGTTTGTAAACATTCGATTGCTATTTTATTTTATAAGTTTCATTTTACATTTATTCTTTGTGTTTAATTTTTTTTCAATTTAAATTTTTATTATTTTTATTTATTTTTAATTTTATTTTAAGAAATTATTTTGTTTTAATTTTTTAATTTTTTCAATTTAAATTTTTATTATTTTTATTTATTTTAATTTTATTTTAAGAAATTATTTTGTTTTAATTTGTTTTATTTTTTATTTATTTTTATTTATTTATTCTAATTTTACTTATTTAAATTTATTTTTCAAACATTATTTTATAAGCTTCATTTTACATGTATACTTTGTGTTTAATTTTTTTATTTTTATTTATTTATTTTATTTTTACTTATTTAAATTTATTTTTCAAACTTTATTTTTAGAAGTTTCATTTTACATTTATACTTTGTGTTTAATTTTTATTTAATTTTTAATTTTATTTTTTTATTTCTAATTTTATTTTTACATTTATTCTTTGTGTTTATCTTTTTTTTAAATTTATTTTCAAATTTTTATTATTGTTATTTATTTATTTTGTTTTATTTGCTTTAAACATTTTGTCTATACTAAATTTTTTTTTATACTTTTCATGTTTATAACATGAAAATCTGCATTTATACATACCCTAAAGCATTAAAGCAGTAAAGTAGTAAAATCAAACCTGCCTCCCACTGGCATTTCCTATTCATATCTTATTGACTATTATCTTCAAGTGCTATTTTTATTAAAGTTGTTGAAAGCACACAACCAAAAGTAGCAAGTTGTGCAAATCAGTAAATCAACTACCCATCTAATTAAGTTCCTCCTTGGGCCAATCCATCGGTCAATGACTATTTGATCAATATCAGGTCTCTGCTCTTTAGTATAAACAAGTTCATAGATGAGTATAAGAGCACTGTTATGCACACACACAAGCCTCATAGAACAGCATACAGATGACATAAGAGCCAACTTCATTAAGTAACAATTTAAATTATATTTTAGAGGTCTAATGACAATATCACAAAGTTAATTGTTATAGATGTAATGCATAGTCGTTTCGATTTTGCCAGAGGTGGTACCACTTCATGAGATCAATGGTAATGAACTGTATAGCCTAAAGGTCTGATTGTTTGGTGTCGTAACTAGCCACGTGTTGAGTTTATGATTATAATGTTCAAAGTGTGAGATACATTTATTGAGTATGTGAAAAGGCTGAAACCAGATACAAGATAGAGATGTTCACATGATTGTCCTGTCGTTTGTACACTGATCATACAAAATAATTCAAAAGCTTCTTTTCTTAAAGTACAAAAGATTTGACACTCCCTTACATCTAAACTTTATTTTCTTTATCATGTCAACTATCATATTTTGTCTGTTATTGTTATTTTTTATGGTTTCATTTTTGCATTAAGGTTTTGTGTTTGACTTTTAACTTTTTTTCTAACTTACTATTTTTAATTTTATTGAACAAATATTATTGTACTTGTTTCATATTATTATTATTATTATTATTATTATTATTATGAGTTATTATTATATTATTATTATTATTTTATACTATCATTATTTTGTTTAAAAAAGCCATTTATTTTAAACTAGTACTAGGCCTAGTTTTAACTTCAAACTTTTTTCTTTATTTTTATTTTTTATTTATTTTTATTTTATTTTAACTCTTTATTTATTTCTTTTTATTTATTTATGTTAAAATAGTTGTGTTTTACCTCAAAATTCTTGTTTTATAGACCCTAAAGCAGTAAAGCAGTAAAGCAGTAAAGCAGTAAATCAGTAAAGCAGTAAAGCAGTAAAGCCGATTTCTCCAACATATAATCAACAGCTAAAGCAGTATTATCTAACAAAATTCCTTAACAAAGCGATCAATCTATCAAATACAGTGATTCGAATTATGCGAATTGACACTACCTTCATTAACACATGCGTCACCATATCAAATATAACACTATTTTTGAACTATGAATAAACGTAGACATTAGCAAAATTCTCGAGGCTAACCTAGCATTACTCGGTAAAAACTTATCCTAAGCATACGTTTCTAATAAATCATCATCCTCAGTTAACACAGTAATATCTTACGAAACTTATCATTTCTCTATCAAATCAGTGTTAATTTCACATTGTCATGGTAATATTTAGCAAAATCTAGCTGAAATTAAACATAACCTAACATGTCTAACACTTACAATGAAGGAAAACCTACAATAGATACTATCACTTGGTACTATGCATAAGACATTAACATTTGGAGCTATGAATAAGTCCTCAGCCTACACCTCATTGGCTATCAACAGCCTTCTCACGCACTCATGAGCACACCACATACAGACTGGTTATTGCTTAGATAGGAATCAAATATGTTGCTTTCAGGTTCAAAACGATCTCAACGATTAATCGATATTTTGATATAAATAAAAAAAAAATAAAAAATAAAAAAATAAAATAAAAAACAAATTAAAAAAAATTTTGAAAAATTTTATTTTTATTTTTTTTATTTCTTTTATTTTTTTATTTTTTTTTTTTTTTTTATTCATAACAAAATATCGATTAATCGTTGAATCGATATATCGTTCCATTTGAGGACTTAAGACGTAAGGACGAAAGGACGTAAAGGCGTGAAACCGCTAACCGAATAACCTCAAAGACGTTCCGCATATCGTAAGTAAGTATGTAAGTGCGTATGAACGTATGTGGGTGTGTGTATGTATGAATAGGTTGCAAGATTTAGCAAGGAAAGCGCTAAAAAATGTTCATGAAAGTAGCTGAGTTTAAGAAAGTCGCTAAAAATATATAAAAAAATGATAAAAATGCCGAAAAAAGATTAAAAAAAGGGCTTAGGAAAGAACGTGACGTCATAGCTTAGCTGAATAGAATAAAGGGGGGGGTAGGGGGAGAACCTAAAGTGATAGCGGGGTAAAAGTAACAAAAAACATTCACATACATCGACACCCTCAAATACACACACATAAAATAGCTGGCGAACGTTACGGTGTGGCCCTGGCTGAGCTCTTCAAAAAACGCCATACATGTGTGGTAGCGCCAGGAAGTGGCTGAGTGTACAAAAAGTCGCTAAAAATATATATATGTATCGACAGGTTGCCAGATTTAGCTACAAATCTGGCTCCTGTCGAACTCGCCATATATACTACTCACCTAGACACACTCACATTGCTTCTCTCTTTAAACAAACTTCTATAAGAGTTATTTATTGATAATCTCATTCAAATTGTTCTTTTTAACGTCAATCTTATTGCTTACCTTTTAGATAGGAATATTTTTCGCTCCTGTATGAATTGCGCATATCATATTATGGGTCATGTCAAATTTTTCTTACGTTCTTTGGAGAAGTTTTGTTAATAATGAAAAAAAGTAAAATTTACCCGATAAAAGAGAAAACATTCAATATTTATTTAGTGAAGTTCAATAAATTTTTAGTTCTTTACTTTTTTTTTTATTTTATGTTTTTTAAAACAATTTCATTTAGACAATTAAGATTTTTTAAAGCTTTTTAAACAATTTTATTTATTCAATTAAGATTTATTAAGATAAAATTCTCACTCACTCACTCACTCACTCACTCTCACTTCACTCACTCACCTCACCACCACCACCTCACCACCACCACCTCACTCACCACCACCACCACCACCATCTCCACCTCACTCACCTCACCTCACCACCACCACCACCTGACGACTCACTCACTCACCTCACTCACCTCACTCACTCACTCATCACCTCCACCTCACTCACTCACTCACCTCCTCACACCACCACTCACTCACTCACTCACCCTCACCTCACTTCACCACGACACCACCACTCATCGCCTCACCACTCACCTCACTCACCACCTCACCACCACCACCACCACTCACGACCTCACTCACTCACTCACTCACTCACTCACTCACTCACTCACTCACTCACTCACTCACTCACTCACTCACTCACTCACTCACTCACTCACTCACTCACTCACTCACTCCCTCACTCACTCCTTTTTCCTTTTTACCACCTCACTCACCTCCTCACTCACCACTCACCTCACCTCACTCTTCACTCACCTCACTCACCTCTCACTCACTCACCACTCACTCTCACTCACTCACTCACTCACCTCACCACTCACTCCACCTCACCACTCTCTCTCTCTCTCTCTCTCTCTCTCTCTCTCTCTCTCTCTCTCTCTCTCTCTCTCTGATATATACAACTTACTCGCGCAAAGGTTTGAATCTATGTTTATATTCTTGAAGGCTCAATCTGGAAAGGGATATCTGTATCTTTCGTGGAAGTGTGCTTTGTAAAGGGGATATTTCGGGGGTGTGGTAGTTAATGAGGCTATTTTTTGGACGGTTGTTGAGGTATAGTTGTGTGAAATGTGTATAAATGTTTTGATAGAAGGGTGTTATTTGGGGGAAGGGGATGGTTCTAAAGAGTTTGCCATAATAGAGGGCTGCAGAAGAGGGAAGAGATTTTAAGCAATGTAGTGTGTGTTCTTGTAAGTAATTATGACAGATGTGAGAGGGTTCTAGAGTCCTGGCGTAAAATTGGGTTCCTATCATATCAAGGTTATCTAGAATTGGTAGGATTTTTATTTCTTCATGCAGATGCTGAATAAGGGTGGTTTTCAGGCAACACGTTATTGAACGTAGGGCGGTATTTTGTATTCTTTGTTGTTTATTTCTATTAGTGGGGGAGGTTGGTGGATACCAGACTGTTGATCGATAGTTGATTGTAGTTCTTGTGAATTTTTTGAATGTTGTTGACATTGTGGATGTTTCATTGCTGAAATTGTGTTGGGATAAGGTTCGGAGGACATTTAATTTCCTGTTTGCTGTACTTAGAATGTTTTGAATGTGTGGTGTAAAGGTGAAGTGGGTGTCGAAGATTATTCCAAGTATTTTGGGTGTTTTGTTTAGGGGAATGATGGCGTTGTTTAGGGTTACTTGTGGGTGGAGGGATATATATATATATATATATATATATAGAAAATATATATATATATATAGTATATATATATATATGTTGGTATATATATAATATATATATATATATATATATATATATATATATATATATATATATATATATATATATATATATATATATATATATATATATATATATATAAAAAGAAAAATTGAATATGTTAGCATTTATCATTTTTTTTTTACTTGTTAAGCATTTTTTTTACCGAGATTTGGTATTCTTTGTGGAAAAATTGACAACACTGATGATATTGAGTCATAAATATTTATGAACTTTATTATTATTATTATTATTATTATTATTATTATTATTATTATTATTATTATTATTATTATTATTATTATTATTATTATTATTATTAGTAGTAGTAGTAGTAGTAGTAGTAGTAGTAGTAGTAGTAGTAGTAGTAGTAGTAGTAAATGACTATTGAAGTAATTAGGTTTTCTTTCGTCTAAACGTTCATGGCCTTGTTTGTATGGAGATGTGTCGAAGAATTCAGTTTTTTTCTCTCGGCTCGCAAGAGAGTAGTTGAAGGATCGATTCTTAATCATACTAGAGAGTGTGTGCCAGACTACACAATCCTATATTATACATAATATACTATAATATATATAATACTATATTAAAATGAATTAAAATCTTTCGAGGGGAAAGGTAAATAAATGGAGTTGCAGCAGGACTTGTGAGCCATTTAAGGACAAGTTAAATTGATGTCTACCTTCACTACTAATGTTGCCAAAAACTAATGGAAAATAATTTGGAAAGGGTGCCAACAGTAACTGAAAATTCTTTCTTTGTTGTACGTTATCTGAAAACTCCCCCATAAAGGAGAGTATCACGGGCTCTCGACGCAGGTGGTTCACTTGCCTTGAGCTCGTAGTAGCCTGAAGGGTAGTATTTTATTTGCCTGGAAGGACGGCATATGCCCTTCCTTGATGAGGTTCGCTCTCAAAAAACAAAACAAACAAACTCCTCATCATTAAAATTAACAAAAAAAGTTACCCAAAAAAAAAATTCCAAAAATAAGTTACCAAGTTGTCGAAAAAAAAAAAAAAAAAAATCTTCGTTTTATCTAGCTTGTAACAAATTTTCTCTAAATCGATTATATTATATATTATATTGTTTGTAAATCTGATGAGAGAGAGAGAGAGAGAGAGAGAGAGAGAGAGAGAGAGAGAGAGAGAGAGAGAGAGAGAGAGAGAGAGAGATAAAAAGAGAGAGAAAGAAAGAGAGAAAGGAGAGAAAGAGAGAAAAGAAAGAGAGAGAGAGAGAGAGAGAGAGAGAGAGAGAGAGAGAGAGAGAGAGAGAGCTTTTGTATATATATGTCAAATTAAAAGTACTTTTTATTCTTAATTAAAAGCTATTTTTTTATCACTCGATAAGACACATCGCTCATTTACTACAACAAAAATGACATACTCAAATTACTTAGTGGTAGTAGGAGTAGTAGTAGAAAGGAGTGAAAATTTAATGCATTAAATTTTCCACTATATAGAATAATTCAAAATTTTGATTTTTTCATAATATTCAAACTAATTCTCTGAACAAATTTTATTTTGAGTTATGGCATTATTATAGTAAATGAGTAGTATGTATAAACCTTAAAAACATTAATTTTTTTTTTACATTTACCCCACCCTTAAAATTATTCAATTCACTTCTTTTTCTATGAAAAATATTATAACAAGAATTCCATTATACTTTTTAAAACTGGAGGGGGGGGGGGGCTTTCTCTCCTTATTCCCCCTTCAAACCTATTCGACCATTGCAACATTTATCATTGTTGGCTTACGAATGCTTCCCTTTACAAAGCACGTATGTCTAACCATCATCTTCTCTTTCCAAGACGTGTAGGAATACGCCCTGTAACACATTACTCACTTTCATTGTTTGGTAATCCATACCATATATTTGTAAAATCCTCTCTCTTTCCCTCTCTCTCTCTGATACACTATATATATATATATATATATATATATATATATATATATATATATATATATATATATATATATATATATATATATATATATATATATATATATATATATATATATATATAAGAGGGACGTTTTAGTGATATAGATGATAAAACCCTTAACAATGTAATTGTATAAAATTTATTTACAAAATTCTTAAAATTTTAATTAGATAATGAAATGACTTTACTAAGATTGCTGAGCATATATCTATGGCTGACGAACTTACCCTCTAACTGGTTTGAAAAATCACCAAGAAAAGGATTTACAATTGTCTTTTCATTTTACATTCATTCTGACGCGTGGCATTATCATTTCTTCATTAACATAAATGGAAGTTCTATTGCAACTTCTAAAGTGTTTGAAATTTTTTCATTTCATCGATGATTGTGAGAAATGATTGAAATCAAGCATCACATTTTCATGATCATTAAGAGCAGTTGCTGTTACCAATGATGGAAACTGCACTGCACGGTATTACAGTGCAGTTTCCATCATAAGTGCAGTTGTTGTCACCAATGATGGAAACTGCACTGCACGGTATTACAGTGCAGTTTCCATCATAAGTGCAGTTGTTGTCACCAATGATGGAAACTGCATTGCACTGTACTACAGTGCAGTTTCCATCATTAGTGCAGTTGCTGTCACCAATGATGGAAACTGCATTGCACTGTACTACAGTGCAGTTTCCATCATTAGTGCAGTTGCTGTTACTACTGATGGAAACTGCACTGTTACAATACATAATGGAAGAGTAAAGGGGAATAAAGTTAAATTTATAATTAAACTTATAACTAATTTGCTCGTGATTACAGTTATAAAAAGAATTGTGGTTTTTGATGAAGATTCAATATCCTGATCATATTTCAAGCTCCTCTAAAGCCTACAAATACATTATAAACTTTTCTAAATCGAAGAATCCATCGTTACGGGGACTTGCCTAAATGATTGACAAGTCATCAGAAAAAATTCCGTACAGCCCACCGTAGACGTTAGGTTAGGTTAGGTTAGGTTAAGTTAGGTTAAGTTAAGTTAGGATGCGTTAGAGAAACTGTAAATAATTTAAACATTTTTTTTAAAAAAAGTGTTGACCATTTGACCTGTCGGCCATTTGTTACTAGCCTCATCGTTACTTTCCACCCACCTTATTTCACATTTGGTCTTAATTTTGTCCAATTTGTCTGATGGAAAATCTTCCCTTTTATTTTAATTAAATTAATTGTCTGTCTTGGTAACCTACAATAGTGCCCCATTTGTTTTCATTGTGGCAATAAGTTTTATAATGTGTTGTATGTACTCCACACAAGTGTGAATAGCAAATGAGCATACAATACCTTCTGGATATTTTCGACAGCTTAAACACTTCAAAATCTCCTCTTCATTACTTCTGCACTATCAAATAGTTATCCAATCAGAGTGTCACTATTGTATTTCAATCTTCGTACTATTACCTCTGCTAGAGATTCTCCTTTGGTGCTTTTAAAAGTCAGTAAGCCTAAGAAATCTTTCCTCATTTATATTAATACAAACTCAAAATTTGTTTCATTATTATTTTTTCATTATTCCTATTAATTAAAATTATGAGTCTTAAGCCATGAAAAATTTTTTTATATATATATAATAATTTCGAGGGGGTTAGTTCAGGCTCCCCCCCCTGGCTACGGCTCTTATATATATATATATATATATATATATATATATATATATATATATATATATATATATATATATATATATAATATATATATATATATATATATATATATATATATATATATATATATATATATATATATATATATATATATATATAGTAGGTAGTAAGAAAATTCCGAAACATTCCGATTAATCTTCATATCTTACAATGTAATAAATGCGTGTTGTAAGAAATGTGTGCGAAGACATGTAAGGAGACATGTATCAGCAGCGTATGACAGTGTTGAATATGTGTCCGTAATTACAATTCAGTTTGCTTTGAGGTACTGTCGTTGTGTGTTGTTGGAAAGAATGTTAATCGAGTATGGTCCACTCTGAGCAGAGGGCAAACATTACATTCTGTGTCAAATTACGGCAAACGTTTATGGAAACATTTACTTTGATAAAGGAGGTGTATGGTGATCGCGAATTCGAGTTTACGAATGGTATACGCTTTTTAAAGAAAGGCGGAAGTCGCTGGAAGATGACGAGCGTGTCGGCAGATCATCAACAGCGCGTAATGATGACACCATTGCTTGAGTAAGGGAGGTAATCCGAACTGACCGGAAGCAAACCATCGATGATATTGCCAATATTGTCGGGATTTCTCATGGCAGTTATTGCGCGATCCTCGCACAAGACTTGAGCATGCTTCTCTGCGTGTGTACACCCTTGTGCCATGATTCCTCACCCAAGAGCAATGGGAAGAGCGAACCTACATAAGTGGAGAGCTCATTGCAATGCTGGATGAGGATCGAGGATTGTTGAATAGTGTAATAACTGGCGATAAGACGTGGTGTTACTAGCACGACCCTCAAACAAAGCGACCTCTGAATGGAAATCTCCGAGCTCACGACGAAAACAAAAAGTTTGAGCAGATCGCTCAAAGTGGAAAGTTATGCTGGAGGTCTTCTTTTATATTAAAGATCTCGAACCCAAGTTTACGAGGGGTATACACTCTTTTAAAGAAGGGCGGGCGTTGCTGGAAGATTTGGTAAGCGAAAAATTGGGTATTGCTTCATGACAATGCCCTTGCACATCGTTCACTCCTGGTCTCTGAATATCTGACGAACAGCCACGTACCTGTGCTTTCTCAACCTCCTTTCTCTAGATATAGCTCCAGTTGATTTCTATCTTTTCCCTCGCATGAAGGATCTGTTAATAGGGCGACGATTTCAGTCAGCAGAAGAAATTCAAAGTGCTACGACGCGTGCATTGAAAGAGGCAACAAAAATGTGTGACAACCGAAGTAAGGTACTTTGAAAGGGGTATAGTGTAATTTGTCGTTCATATGCGATAATAGTTTAGTTAAAAGTTCAGGGTATATATATATATATATAATTTATATATATATATAGATATATATATATATATATATATATATATATATATATATATATATATATATATATATATATATATATATATATATATATATATATGTATTAGTGATGGATCGAATAACCGCAACTGCAACCCGCCAAATGCGGGAGAACTGCACATTTTGACAACCGCGGTTGTCACTGGCCTTCGCAACCGCAACTGCGGTCTTTACTGATCTACACAACCGCAACTGCAACCACAACCGCGGAGTCACTGGTTTTTACAACCGCAACGGTGCGGTTGTGTGGAAGTTATCTTATAAAAATACCTATGCTATCAAACTCTCTCTCTCTCTCTCTCTCTCTCTCTCTCTCTCTCTCTCTCTCTCTCTCTCTTTTATTATATGAAAAACAAGGATTTGGTTTGTCTTTACTCCTCAAAATACTTCTAAGATAAGACAACTTACTAGTTCTGATTTTATACTAATTGAAAAATGTATTGACCTATTGGAGATATTTGAAGAGATTACTAAAAAGTTAAGCTTTCATTCGTCCTCTATATAATAAGTAATTCCTTTTATTGTGTCGTTAAAAACTCCTCACCAGAACTCGGCATTCGAGACTGAAGAGGGAATTGAATCAGCTGTACAAGATTGAGAGTTAACTCGAAGACTTGATAATTTGGATAAAAATTTCTTGTTTTCAATCGCAACGTATCTTATGTTTTGAAGGAATCAAAGAATAAACAATGTAATGAACTTTCTTCAGAATATGGAAAAGATA
>JABUQX010054328.1:0-17567 GCA_015478945.1 Trachelipus rathkii
GACGGGAAGAAGGAGTAGGTGTGAACTGTTATTTCATTGATTGTTAGATCTATAATAAGATGATATTTAGGAGTAGAATCTTAAACTCTCTCTAAAATAGGAGGGCTTAGGAGGCTATTATTTTGTTTTTCGATAGATATGTTGTATATGTATTAACTTTCCTATTACTTTATAGCATTATTTAATGATATTTATATATATAATTATATATTATATTGATTTGAAATTATATATTAATATTTTTATTATATAATATAATAGTTATATAATATATATTCATTCTTCTTATATTATATATGGGTATTAAGTATATTTATACTATATATATTTATATATTATATATATTATTGATATATATATATATATATATATAATATTCTATGTATATGTAACTATTTACGATCTTTAAGAATATTGTATATTTATAATAAAAATATTATTGAGGAAAAATCTTATAATATCAAGAATATTATTATACTATTAATGAGTTATATATATATAGTGTAGGGTAGTTATAATATATATATATATATTTAATAAAGTATATATATATTATAATATTCTATTTAATATATATGATAATGATAATAATATGATGTATAATAATATTTTATGTAGTATAGTTTATATAGTATATTTCTAATTATTAATGGTAATTATATATTATATAATATTAATAATATATATATTATATAACCATCACTTATTCTTTATACTCAAATGGTACTGATGATTGGAGAAAAGAAGGTATGGTGTAGCGTGAGTTAAAAGAGTTGGTCTACTAAAAGCTGATCTGTGAGATCATTTGTGTATAGATATCAGGGTATTATATTATAATTATATATAGTATTATATATATTAGTATATATATATAGTATGAATTCTAACTATATATATACATATCACTAATATTATAGGGGTAGGTATTTATAATAGGTTAGTGATTACTATATAGTTGAGGTGTAGGGTAATTTAATATTACTTGATATATATAATTATAAAATTATAATATATATATAATATTATATATATATATTAAATTAAATTATAATTAGTAATGTTAGTGGATGTAATATTATTATATATATTGAGTACTAATGTATATATTTATCCATAATATTTAATCTATAGCTTAGTTATATGTATAATATTTATGATATATTAATATAATTATATATAATATATAATATATATATATATATATATATAATATTTTATTATTATATATTATATACTATACTATTTATTGTAAGTATATATATTATCTATATATATATATAATATATTATATATATATAGTATATATATATATATAATTTGATATTATATATATATATATTATATATATATATTATATATAATAATATATATATAGCGTATATATATGAAGTACCTGTGGTAAAACTCTAAGCTATTTAACTATGCGCGTATCCGCAATTCCAATCCGCGATAGTGATTTTTAAATCAATCCGCATTCCCGCATGCGCGCATCCCCCGCCCCGGGAATGTTTAAATGAAAATAGTCACTATCGCTACATCCCTCTAGTTATATATATACTATAATATATATATATATATATATATATATATATATATTACTAGTAATATATATATATATTATATGAGTTATGTAATATTATGTATAGTAGTATTACATATATATATGCATTAGATAAAATATAGTATATAGTATATTATATATATATTTATAATATATATAGTATATATAATATTATATATATGTATGATATAACTATTATTACTATATATATATATATAATTATATAGTAAATATATTATATATATATATATTATATTACTATATATATATATATAGTGTAATTCTACAATTCGTCATTAATGAAATAATGCAAAGACATTTTGAGTTATTAATTGTAATTAAATAGGACTTAAATAGTGAATGAAAATGCAATTAGAATGATAGTGGTGCAATTCCAAAAATTGGAACCTGGGGATATCATTAAATAGAAAAGGCGAGTCAATGCATAGATTATAAACGTAACCTCTAATGATACAGCTTAAATAAATGTTTCTCTAAAATAAAAGATGAGATAGTCGCACACTACATACACAAACACACACACACACAAACACAAGCACACATACGCACAGTTGCCATTCGAACACTTGGCGAGACCCGTTCGCTCGAAAACACACACACAACCACTCACACAAGTCTATATATATATATATATATATATATATATATTATATATATATTATATAGGGCGGTTATATATATATATATATAGTATATATATTAATATATTATAAGTATATATATATATATATATATTCTATATATATTATATATATTAGTATGTGCTTTGTTAAAGCCTTTATTTTGTCGATCATCAACAACGTGTTATTAGTGCATTAAGAAAAACAGCATTTAAGAGTTATGTTTATATTAAGCCCTTACCATATTAAATACGGCATGTGCATAGTAAAGCTTAAAATGAAATAACGTTTTAATGGTATATGTTTTTTTTTCACGCTTGATTTAATTACATATTGGGGATTAGCGATAAAATTAAGCGTTAAAAAACGTAATTTGCAGATTGCCATACAGAATTTTTTGTATTTGTTCACGAGGGTTAGAATTTCTGCTTCACATTCAAGAAGAATAAACATGCTGCAAAACAGAAACAGAATGCAAACTGATTTTTTGTTATTTTCTTTGAGAGAGGAAGGATATTCCATTACACTTTAAATGCTGGTAGTTGCCACTAAACCTAAGAAATCTTTACGAACCACAAATTTGTTATTATAAATTAACTATGATTAATATATTTTGTAATATTTATAAGATAAAGTAAGTTTGACGAGTACAGAAAATAAAGAGTGTTGTTGAGAGTCTTTCAGTTGATGAGCTCCCTATCAATGGCCGTATGGCTACGGTTAATATATATTATATGATATATATATATAATATATATATATATATATATATATATATATATATATATATATATATATATATATATATATATATATATATATATATATATTATATAATATATATATCTCGTATATAGCTATATATAAAGTTATCAGAACTATACATTATAATATGATATATATATATAGTATATAATATATATATATATACTATTATATAGATATATATATATATATATATATATATATATTATATATATATATATATATATATATATCTATATTATCTATATAATATATATATAATATTATATGATATATAATATATATATATATATAATCAACAGATAATATTAACAAACAAATACTTTGCTGAAGAGCAATGAGGCAGCAATTCTCGAATAGTTTTAGCCTTAAGTGACCTCCTTGAGATGAATAAAAGAGAAGAACTCCTCAGACGCGTGTGAGGTCTCGAAAGATACGCTCATTAATGGAGGAGAATGAGCACTTCTCACCCATTACTACAAAATAAAATGAGAACACAAGATTGCATGCCTATTATTTGCTAATCACTCGGTATGCACCGCACGCATCACACACCTAGCACACCAGACACACACAAAACACACACAACATATATATATATATTTATTAGTATATATAGTATATATAGTATATATATAATAATAATTATATATATATATATATATATATATAATATATAGGGAGATATATATAACTTATTATATATATATATATATATATATTATATTAAATATTATAATAATTAGTATATATATATATATATATATATATGGAATATATATAATATATATATAGATATATATACTATTATATATATATATACTATAGTATATATATATATATAATATATATATATACTATATATATATATATATATATATATATTATGATATATATATATATAATAATATAATTTATATATAATATATATATATATGGGAATATTATATATTATAATATCTATATTATATATATAATATATATATATATAGTATATATATATATATACTTATATATATAATATATATATATATATACAGGGGCTGTCGGGGGGGGGGAGGGGGGGGGCAGCTGCCCCTCCCCTAGAAGTGTTTACTCTTTTAGAGTCTACCTGCGAATTTTTTTGATCAACGTCCCGTTCGCGGTGCCGTTAAGTACATTTTACGATATATATATATATATATATTTTATATTATATATTATATATATTATATAATTATATCTGTATATATATATATTATATAGTATATATATATAATATATGATTATTATTGAGTTGATAAATAATAATTATGTATTATATATATATAGTATTATACATATATAATGTATATATATAATATATATAATATATATTATATAGTATATATACTATAATATTATATATTAATATTATATAATATATATATATATTATATGTATATATATTATATATATATATATATATATATACTATATATATATAATATATATTATATATATATATATATAATATCATATATATATATATATATATTATATATATGTAATATATATGAGTATATATATATATATATATAATATAATATATAATATACTATTATATATATATATATATATATATATATATATATATATAATATATATTATCATATTATATAGTATGTAATATATATATATAATATATATAGTATATATAATATATACTTATATATATATATATATATATAGGTATATATATTATTATATATAATATATACTATATTATATATAGTATATTACGAGTATATGGCGAAGGCTAGTTGCAATCGTCATTTTCTCACATTTCTCTGCGATACGAGGTCTTCCCACTCATTTTATATGCTCTTAATTTAATTTGTATATAAGAACTGTGTTATTCAACTAATGTTTTTTTAATGTTGTATGTATATATAAATTCTAGATTTTGTGTTCAGTCGGATTCATCAATTCTTTTATTAAGTGTTTAAGGTTCAGAAGTAGCATTGAAATTATCACTCATGAAGTCACTCTTAATTCAATCACGCTCAGTGTAAAGTTATTTTTCAATTTCGTCAGATCATGGATATTAGGAGATTCCTTGGTAAGTACGTTTTACTTTAAGTATTAATAAAATTTTGTGTATTTACTTTTTAAAAGTAGGATTTTGTAACACATGATCTTAATTGTCCATATGAGGTTAGTCTTCATTTTAAAAAAACTATTTTTCCTTAAACACAAAAATTAGTGGTTTTCAACATAGTTTTCTCTATGCTTTTAATTTTTTTCTGTTTAAAATCTTTGAAGTTAGCTAAAATTATTAGCCAGTGACCATATGTGGCAGAGAGTTTACAGTAGTAGCACATGATATATAATAATATAGTATATATTTATATATTATATATATATATATATATATTATATATATATAATATATATATATTATATATATATATATATATATATATATAGTATAGTATATAGTATATTGTTTGCAGTAAATTTGAAAAGGAAGAAATCAGAAAAATGGAAGTGGTAGCGGTGAAAACGAAGAAGATACCAATATAGTCAACTAAGACTACACAAGAATCAATCCCTCCTATTTCGCATATTTCGCATGATGAAGACCCCACACCCAGGTTCAGCACCTCGACGAGTCAAGATGTGGGTCAGATTTCGGAGCTAGGTTTTCATCAGTAGATGAATACGAAAATGAATTGGTAGATAGTTTGGAATTCCATAGTTGATTTCGACTGAGAAAAAGAAAGAGTTACTGAAAGAGTGTTGGATTCCACTAAGCCTATAACTTTTTGTGGAAGATGCTACCATTAGAGAGGAAATTGCAATTATGAATGGTTGGGAGACATAGTTCAAGCTTGGTTGACATATTCCGGGCGCCTAAAGGAGGCATTTTGGGCAAGTTTTTGTATTTTAATTCCACAATTAAAGTTCGTCAGGGAGTCTTAGGCTCTTTATAATAAGATCCTTTCACTAATATCAAAGAATTGTTCATGTGGTTTGTAGGGAACATACAAACACAGAGTGACATAAAACTGCTGTTGAAAGCTGGCAAGATTGTTCCTACAGGACTTGCCGGTAGACATTCAAATTAAACCAGCATCCTAAGAAAATCATAGAAATGAAAATAAAAAAATATTATCCCTCGATAATTTCATGTGTGACATTTTTCTGGTCCCACGATTTACCGCTTCGGGGTAAGCTCATGATGATGTCGAGTGGTTGCAAGATTTGGTGCACTCTTGCGAAATAGATTTCGGAGAATCAGTCTTGAAAACTATTTTGAAAAGGGGAAGAAAAAATGCCACAAATACAAATCAGTTCAGATTGCAGAATGAGATAATTTTCTTTGTGGTACTCTATAGAAGGAAAGATCGTTAATAAGGTAGGAACGTTGGGCGTATAGTTACTAGTCAGATGAAACCGCTGATATTGTCTGGATAGGAACATTAGATCCATAGGGTGGTGTGTTGTGTTGGGCCGCGCTGATGTTGAGTACGAAGAGCTGTTGATGTGAAGTTAAAGAGAAGGAATTTCGTATGAGTGGTGCTTTGGAGAGATTATGAAGTGAGTCGTTGTTGTTGCGCTCGATATTGTTAAACGCATCGTTGTCTGAGAGTTGTGCTTTGAGGATGTTTGTTATTGGACTCGTTAATTATTGTTCTGATAACTCTAACGGATCCTGTTATGAGTGATGTGAGCGCCTGGGGCTTAGGGGTTCGATGCTGTTCTAGACGAGTGTCTTGTAAGAAGTTTGGGAGTTATACTCGCAAGCAACTAGATGTGTCGTGAGAGTTTAATATTGTATAAGAGAGTGAACATTGTGTTTGTCTTGTCTTTTGCTTTTGGTGGCTGATCAAGGTACGATGAATTGGTCTTAGTTATCGGGTTGGTGTGTGTGTGTAGGTGGTCGTTGGGTAGGTGCGTAGTTTTAGGTTGTTATGGATTGGATACTCACAGATGGTTTAACGATGGAAAATCGAGTTTGGTGGCTGGTCAAGTATGCTTTATGAGTCGGGACGCTTATATTGAGAGGACATTATTAAGTTTTTTCGCAGAGTCGGTCTTGAGAAGAAATTAATGGCCAAACATCCCAAGCTATGCCAGACCAGATGGGTCTGAACAACACAAGTGCATCAGAGTGTTTAAAGGAGCACTTTGTAGAAATGATGCAAGCATTAGAAACCCTTTTCCATTGAAGGAAATACCGCACAAAGAAAAAAGCGTTTTTCAGTTGCATTCAGCGCATGTAAGTCGTCATTCATTATGGCTATGAGTATTGATCGAGAGTACTGCTCTGCGATGTTAGAGCCAGTTTGTAAATGCTCTCCAAATCAAGACCTTGGAATCGTCAAAACCTCGGAGAACATTCAACCATATTGTGGAATGGTTAGGAGCCATTGGAAAGATGAAGAAAATATCACCGATGAAGTGTTAAAAAAACTGGGACTTGATCTGAATATTCCACGGATATTTGGTAGGCAGCATCGCACCGCAGCAACCTCCAGCACAAGCCACGGAGTTTCTGGAGAAGATCTTATAAGTCGTATTTGGATTCAATAACCTCTTCTCTTTGGAATTCCCGGCTTTTCTACTGAATATAGCACCTAGCTTAATGATTGACATATTACATCCTTCTCCCACATGCTACGTCCATGAACAATCGATGAGTTAGGAAAAGAAGCTTCATTTTATTAGTTTTTACATTAGAAAGCAATAGAGAAGACGCTAGAACTATTGGTACAAAATTGGAAGGACAAAGAAACTGAGTAGTGAAGAATTAAAAATCTTATCTTCCAAGTCTTAAAAGAGACTGAATCTTTCTTTCCGTAGACGAAAAGGCTTTTGATGATACTACTCGCCCAGACATGCACACAGTAAGTAGAACACTCTTTAGGGTACTCTGCGAAGGATCAATCTTGGCTGCGTTAAGTACTATGGGAAGACGAAGGAGTTAAACGGCACTGGCTTATGATGAGTGTACACAGAAAATCTTGTTTTTTGACAATTAATGGATTCTTTTATTCAAACAGTAGTTGATAATTTGCGTTGAACCCAAGGGAACTTACTGTTTTTTAATAATTAATTTTTGGCAACTGCTCTATATGTGAATTTGGATCCCATCATTGCATTTGATATTTGATATTGCTATTGTTTAATAAAATAAGATTTATATATAAATATAATGCATTTAATTGACATCCATACAATGTTCTGAGTTTTATGTCTTCTTATCTATTATATATAAGGGTATACCCTCATATATTATATATATATATATACTATATATATATAATATATATATATATTATAAATATATATATAATTATATTAATATATATATATATATGATATTACTGAAAGCTCTATAAAGATTTTCAAGCTGCCACCCGCCTTGCTTGGAAGCTGCGACGCCCATATTATATAATATATCATATATATTATAATATATATATATATATATATAATAATATATATAAAATATATATATTATATCTATAATATATATCTCTAATATATATATATGTATAATTATATATATAGTATTATATAGCGGAAATAATATATCTCAAGTATAAATATATTTATAATATATATATATATATATTATATATATATAATATAATATAATTATATATATGTATATATAATATATATATATTATAATAGTATAATATATATAGTATATATATATATAGTAAGTATATTATATATTTATATATATATAGTATTATATAATATATATATACTAATATAATATATATAATATTATATATATATATGATACTATATATAATGATTATATATATTTATTTATATATATGAATATATTATATATATATATATGGGAATATATATTATATATAATATATATATAATACTTATATAGTATATAAATATATATATAATAGTTCAATATATACTATAATATTATATATATATTATATATAATGAAATATATATATACTATATTATATATAATATATATATAATATATATATTATATTATATATATATATATAATATTAAAGAAAAACGTGGTGCAAATTTACTCAAATTGAACAGTTTATAGGTTCTCATTTGTCGCTGAAGAGATAATTGAGTACATTCGGTGAGCGAAAATTTAAACTTGTTCAATAGAGAAGTTTGAAACTGTTTCGCCCCATTAAATAAATATACATGTTTTCATAGTATATATTATATTATATATTATATATATATAATATATATATATATATTATATAATATAATATATATAATTATATATAGCATATATGTATATATATATTATAATATATATATATATATATAATATATTATATAATATAATATATATTTAGTATATATATATAATATATATAATAATATATATATACATATTAGTATTATATATATATAATCTATATATATATTTACTTCTATAAGTTATATATATATAGATGAAGTTTTTTTTTTATAGTCGAACAAATCCATATTTCTATCACTCTTTGGCCTACCTGTTTTATATATTTGCAAATTAATTTAGTTTGACTGAATATTATTCCTTAAAAAACCTTCATTAAATTTTCCGAATGAAATTTTTAATAATAAATTTTAATCTTTAAGAAATTTTCGACTTTAAAAAAAAGAAATAACTGAAATTGAAAAGAACTATACTTCCTATCGCGTATAAAATATTGCTAAGGGGTCGAATGATTTAACTTTCATCAAAATTCATATAATATACTTTATTTACATTGCATATGATATACTTTACATCGAAAAGCAATGCTATGAAATTGTTTGTGCCAAATGCTTCAGTGTTTAAAATAGTTACCACATAAGTCATTTTATTTTATTTTTATTTAATATTTTCCATAATTTTTAATTAATTATGAGAAAAAAGTATAAGTTAAAAATTTATATTATACCTTATCAATATTTATTTTTGAAACTTCGCTTTACATTAAAGTTTTTTTATTGTTCTGTGAGTTAAAGCTAACAAATGTTAGTTAGCGTGGCAATGGTAATGATGGTAGTGTTATATATATATGTATATTATAATATATAATATATATATATAATAGATATACTATATATATATATATATATATATTATATATATATAGTATACTATATATATGTATAGTATTTTATATATATAAAATATTATGAAAGCCTAATTATAGCACACCAATAATACCATATTTATATATATATATATATGATAATAGAAAAATTTTAGGTTCATTTGATGAGAAGTAAATTATATATATAAAGTGACAGTTTAACGTTCTCAGAACCGGTGTCAAAATTGAGTATACAAAACACTATTCAAATAGAGTAATTTGTTTTCATCAGATTGACAATTACTACTCACAGAAAAAGAACTCAGTTGAGAATTATTTTTTCTCTTTTTAGACATTTGAAAAACCTTGTCCATTTTTGACGCTTTGCATGGCTCCATATTTGAGCACCAGTTTTGATGAGACCACTAAATTGTCTTATTTGAGAGTTTTTTCTTTTTGTGTATTAATATATATATACATATATATTAATATATATATATAATATATATATAAAATATATTATATAAGTAATAAATTATAACTAATAATAATAATAAAGTATTATATATATATATATTATATAATATATATATATATATATATATATATTTATATATATATATAAGTATATATAATATATATATAATATATATAATAGTATATATAATTATATTATATATATATATATATATAAATATATATATATATACTAATATTTCACATACATATATATATAATATATAATATACTATATTATCTTGTATGATATCTATTATATACTTCATATCTATATCATAATATATAATATATTAATATATATAATATAAAGTATATATATAATTATACTATATTTACTATATATATATAATTAAATGTATATTACTATATTGATACATAGTATATATATATATATACATTACTATATATTATATATATATATATAATAAAGCAATACTAATTAAATATAGTATAGTATATATATGTTTTTGATATATATATATATAAAGTGATATACTATATATTTAATATATATATATCAATATATTATTAATACAGGCAGCTACATGTGATCATCAAGATACAGTAAGTTCGTGTCTTGTACTTTTGTTAACTTGCTACTTAAAGTAATTTTTTGTGAGTACTTGTACTTTGACTTGTACTAGCATTTTCTAAAACCTGTGTAACTTGTTAACTTTGTACTTGTGTACTTTGGGCTTTTGACTTGGTCTTGTGCTTAAGGTACTTGCAGTACTTTTGTCATTTACTTGCCCCAATAGTTTTTATTTAATTTTATCATTTTTCAACACGCATTGGTATTATTCTTAATAATTGATATATTCTTAATAATTTCCATTTGTTAATATAAGTTAATGTCATTATATATAATATTCTAGTAGATATTTATATTATATAATATTATCATTTATTTCAAGTATTAATATATATTATCTATAATATTATTTAAGTTGATTGACGATAATCGGTAATGAAATATATATAGATATTACTTATAATGATATATATATTATATTAATATATAATATGAATATTAAATATATATATATATAATTAGTATAATATATAATTAAGTTTATCATAATTACTATATAATGATAGTAAATATAATATTTAATATATATATATATAGTATATCATCATCAATCATATCATCATCATCAACATCTATTTTCCCCAAGATGGGGTAAGGTTGAGTAACATGCACCGGAAACAGAAAAGTAGTAGAGAGAATATGACACAAGTCACAAAAGAAAGCCAGCTTACTCGCTTTATAATCCTATTAGGAGTTAACTCGCCCGCAGTCAGAAAATACCACTAGAGCCTCACGGGAACCAGTTCTACGAGACCCTGCACTATGATTTGCCAATGGTGTGGGAATCTATCCTTGCCCAGTGGGCACAACATACACATCTAACAAACGCGCCATCATAAGTCTATTATGCACCTTTTTTCTCGCGCCCTGGAAACTCATAATTTCATCTCAAGACCATGTGTTTGCTGACTCAAAGCTCCATTTCGTTATAATTCCTTTCGGTATTTCACTAGGCAGTAGCGATTCAACATCACACTATTGCATTGATAACCAACGACTATCATCCATCCTTATCCATGACCAAACCATCAATAAGCACGTTTTATTTCTATTTTGCCTTTTTTGTCACACTAATAGTAACTCCATGTTATAGTATAGCAACTAAACTTGAGTCAGGTTCTCACAATTAAAAGCATCAATAAGATTGTCATGCTGAACGATTTTACTTTTACGATTATAACTCTTATTCCAGACATAGTCTCACCTACTATACATTAACACGGTAACAATATACCCTCATAATACCTAAACCGGGCACTCAAGACTTAGTCTCTTTTAATTCCTTGTAATCCACAAGGTTTTAAAGTTGACAGATTCTTGCACATTCAGCAACTTATCTACTACCTAGCCATACATCCGTATTCCTTATTGTCAACATAGTAGGTATATCTAAATATCATAAACTAAGCGTCACTTGTTCCAGCTGCTGTCAATCTATATAAATTCCCACCATGAGACTAGTCCTACTTCACACCATATACTTATCTTATCTACAGTTCATTTCAAACCCATCCTTTTTACACACCCTGCCAAATCTCTCTATGCAATACCTCTCACTTCTTCAGATTCATTCCGACAAACATTTTTATATATACCGTAAATAATTTATAGAAATATAGTATATATATATTCTAAATCTATATATATATATATATATATGTTATATATATAATATATATATTATATAGTATATGATATGATATATAATATAGTATAATATATTAACATACATATATAATATATATATATACATATAATATTATTATATATATATATTTTATACTATATATATATACGTATAATATTATATAATATAATAATATTATATATCAAACATTATATACTCAAACATTGCAAACATGTGTATAGAAAATAGAAATATATATACTATATATATATGATACCTATAATTATATATTATATTTTATATATATTATTATAGTATACTAAATTTATATATATAAGATATAGTAATGTTATATAATAAAAATAAACTAATATATAAATAAATTATACTAAGATGAAAAAGTAAAATGTTAACTAAAAAATTGGTGATATGCTGGATTTGAGAAGTTGTAGTAACAAAGGTTTATGGAGGGTATAGTTTCGAGGGGATATGGCGGAGAGCAGATAAACTTAGGTAGCCTCTAATATAATGGGTAAGGGATAAAGGTAAAACTTGCAGAGTATTATAGGTAACATTAGTTTTATTGAGTACTCGTTGGTTACGGGAAGATATGTATAGCTTGTTTATTGGTCGAAAGAGTGCGCGGAAATGACTAGAAAAGAAATGAATTTAGGAAGAACCGAGGTGCTTAGAAGTGTCAGAGGATGTGTGGAAATTCAATCTGAACATTGAACAATGATTGCGGATACAAATGCAGGGAGGAGAGGAAGTATAAATGTATTTGAGGATTTATGGATTATAGCAAACAGGGGTTATAATAGGAGGTTTAATACGGGAAAGATCTATGGCAGGATGGTTAGATGATTGGTGGTTTGTGGTAACACCTGCTAATCTGAATGGAATCAAACGTTATGTATTGACGATAGGTGACATGGCGTGTGTAAGATATGAAATAGAGTCGAAAGTGATTGGTTTAGTAATACTAGATAGCGGAGTGAGAACAGGGATGTGCTATGTCTACTTGGCGATCCAATCTGTATATGGATGAGAGCTCTAATGAAAGAATTAGAGTATGGAGGTGAAAGCGATAGTGTTTATGAATGATTTGTAGATGGAAGAGAGTGGAATGAAGGTTCTACATTTTATTAAGTGAGAGAGTGATTGGGTTTTGTTTGGCGAATCAGAAGGTTTGAGAGGATTTGGTAGAGAGATTGGTGGGTGTGTAAAAGCGGGGTATTGAAAGTAAAACGTAGATAAGTAGGTAGGTATATTATGGTTGTGGAGTGGGAAATTTCTCGGTGTGAAGTTATTTAGAATGGTAAGCAGCTGGAACAAGTGTCTGCATTTAAATATTTAGGATATATGTTGAATGATAAGGGAGCGGATGATGCAGAGAGTAATAGGGAAGTTGTGAATGTTCTCCAGATCTGGTGCAATTAAATCGTGTAAATGTATGAAGAAACTAAGTCTTGAAGTGCGCTAGGATTTTTCTTCATGAGGGTATGTTATTACCGTATTTATGTAGTATTTTGGGACTATGGTCATATGAATAAAAGGTATGATCAGATTTATGATATTCATATGTGGTGTTACAGAGTCTATGGACAATCTTATGGTGAGCGTGTTAATGGTGTTGAAATAAAATTGATGAAAATGAAAATGAACGTTATTAGAGAGTTGTTTGGTGTGGAGAAATGGGAGTAATGAGAGAATAATGAAAAGTACGTTGAGACTGGTTTGATCATAGTTGGAAGGAATATGGATGCATAGTCGAGGATCGGTACTAATAACGGATGTTATAAGTGGTGGATCTGTGTTGGGAAATACGACCGGAAGTGGCGGGAGACCGGAAATGAAAAGTGGATTGAGTCGAAGTAACAGGAAAGCCTGGCAGGGAGAGGGAAAGTGTGGAGTTTGGCAGAGGACGAAGAAGAATTGGTTGCAATTTGTGGGTCTTTGGTGGTGAAGATATGGGTTGCTAAGGCCCGCACCTGGGCGAAGTGGCATTTGAAACCACAATTTGACGAGATCCATCATAAGGTGACGCGGGAAAGGCTCAATCGCGGTCTTCCGTGAAGCTACTAGGGTGGATTTTCTTCTGTGACGAGTTCTCATAATCCTGATAATAAGAAAGGGGGGCGGTAAGGTTGGGATTTCTTTTCTACTGTTCTTTTCTTTTTCACATATTCTTCTACTATTTTTCCTGTTTCCGGTGCATGTTACGGACCTTACCCCTTTACCTCATTCTGGGAGAGAAGATGGTGATGATGATTGATGATAAGATGATGATGATGATGAATATATATATTATTGATAATCTATATAAATATATATATATACTTACTATATATTTATATAGTATAGGTTATAAAGTATATATATCTATATTATAATTAGTAATATACTATATTATATATATGAATATATATATATATGCAAGTTTTCAATAAAGTAATAAAGTACTTGTACTGTACTTGTACTTGTAACCATGTACTTGTACTTGTACTTGTACTTAAAGAAATTATAGAGTATTGTATCTGTCTTGAACCAATTTAGAGTAAACTTGTACCTTGTACTTGTTATTGTGAAAGAAATGTACTTGAACCCAAGCCTGATATATTATATAAGTATATATATAATTTATACTATATATATATAATCCTATACACTATATATATATATATATACTAAATATTATATAATATATATATGGATATATATATATTATTATATATCTAACGGTAGATGATATTGATATACCTTACCATATAACTTTTACGACTCATATAACCATATATATAGTTTTTTCATTATTATATGGGATATAATATTTATTAAGTACATTAGGTAATATATATAATATAGATATATACATATATAATACTATATATTATATAATAATATTATATATACATAATATATATATATACATATACATTATATATTGCTGAGTATATTATATATTATAGATATTATAATATATTTATATTATATACATATATATTTACTTATAAGTAGTATATACTATATATAGTATATATTATATATAAATAGCATAATAAGAGGTAATATATAACGGTATATTTATATATATTAGTTATTTAGTTAGGATAAGTAAAATCAGAATTGAACACCTGCTAAAAAAGTGCACTTAATGAAAATTTAGTAATAAATAAACATGTTTCTAACTTATTTGTAAAACATTTGTGTTTATATCTTAAGATAAGGATTATATGATGATTCATTAAATGTAACGATAGTGTATAAAAAGATAAGGATCATTATTGCATAGTGCATTATTTTTGAGTATATTAGTCTCATATAGATCCAGAGAGGTGAAGACGGTACAGTTATTGCAGCGCCTTTTATAAACTTTGAAGTTGGATCGACTTAGAATAGACCTGTATCACACATTAAGAATGCGCGCCCTGCTTTCTCGTCAGAATCAGCGGAGCGAATTCGCCCGAGGAGAGGAAGGTATTTATTTTTGAGATGAAATTCGCTCATTCATGCTGGAGAAACAGATGAGTAGTTGCCTGATGCAGGAGGTAGATGGAGCGATCTGCTTTTGGTTCTAGGTGTGAAAGGCGAACGGAAGGTCAGAACACGAGTAACGCAAAGCGACTATCACGGAGATGGGACGGAGTAACATATGCCATACGAGCGCTATCAGTTGGCCGTCGAGATCACCGAAAATAGCTAGATCTTCCCATTGATATACTATATGTTAACATTCCTCGAATCTTTGATATCATATTGGGTTGCTGCATAGAACAAGGGTGTATTCAGCACAATTTTTTGTTAGTCGTCGCGAGATATATAGTGAAGTATGATGAGAGTTCTTATAACGCCATGCGTGTATCGGGTAGCGTCGCGTACTCATCAGTCTGCGAGATCGTAGAACCTAGTGAGCTCATTCTCGTCGAGAAGTTTGTGGTGCATTGGATGACACTTGATTCGAATAGACCGCTGCCGTTTTATCGGATGTCGCCGGGTCAGGAGTAAAGTTTTTCGACGCATAGAGAGCGAGAAATATTAGAAAACGAAAAAAAAAACGCGTTCACTTTTTCTTTTCTTCTCTAAGAATATTCATTATGGAAAATAGAAAATTTATTATTAAAACAGCAAAATATATAATTCTAAATAAATACAATTGTTTTTATTTTGAAATCCGTCGGTAGATTTATATTAATGACTTATCATCTTTCATCATCCTGTCGCTAGATGAAAAAAGAAATCGAACCTGATCCAAATGACGGAGCCTAAAAATGGTGGGGTTCCACTATAGAAAATGTGAGGTGGATCGAGTTTGCAAAGATTTCAGAGAAACGAGATAAACTTCAGGGAGAGCCTAGTATAACAAGTCGTTAAAAGAATTTTTCGCTTGAAGAGAAGCCGCGTACCCGATTTAGGTACTGAAAAGGATCTCCCCCTCTGTATAGTATTAGCCGAATACGATGAGAAATTGCCGCCCGGAATTAAAGACGACGCCGAGAATTTACGCCTGGCGGTAGACGTTTTTATGAAGATCAACCGGGACAAAATTGAATCTTTCCGGGAGAACTACTGGGACCACTGCGAAAAATACCTCAATAGCCCTAAAACAGAGAAAAGGAAAACAGTTTTAAAAGAAGTTTTTTTTCGAAATTTGTCGACGGAGAGAAGTAAAAATAAATCGCAGCTCGAGGATGACGGTTTCGTCGTTTTATCGGATCTCGGGGAAATTCGGGACGCCTTCGAAAGGTGCGAGCGGGAAAGACGAGATAAAATAAAGAAACACGAAGCGCTCGACGAAGTCGCCGCTGCCGACGCCGCCGAG
>JABUQX010054329.1:0-5000 GCA_015478945.1 Trachelipus rathkii
TTTGCCTAAAAGCGGTACTGGTAATACGTTTGAGTAGTTAACAATATTTGTGTCTATTTTTAAATATTTGTTCTTTGCTTTTCTCAACGCTTTATTTATGTAATTTTCAGGATAGTTTAGTTTATGAAAGCTATTTTTTAATGTTTTTATTTCCAGATCTAAATTTTGTGGACTACACAATCTAAATGCTCTTAGGAATAAGTTACTCAATACGGCTGTTTTAGTTGATACGTCATGACATGAAAACCAATGTATATAGGATGTATTAGCTGTTGGTTTACGATATATACTAAAGGATGGTGGTTCTTCGTTGTTCCAGGTGATGAGTACATCTAAGAAATTTATTTTATTATTTTCTGATTTTTCTATTGTGAATTTGATATCGTTATGTATTTCATTAATAAAGTTTAAAACAGAGTCTGTATTAATATTCCTTGGTATCAGTGCAAAGACATCATCCACATATCTCAACCATTTTATAGTAGGAAATTGCGGAAATATATAGTAGGTTTCTATTAACTCCATGAATATATTAGACATGATAGGTGATAATGATGAGCCCATTGAAAGTCCGGAGATTTGTTTATAGTATTTATCTTGAAAGAAAAAATAGGCATGTTCTAGAGTAAGGGATATTAATTTTTTGATGGTATTAAAATCTGGTTGAATATCAATATTATGGTCATTTATATGCTGTTCCAATAAATTTAAAGTAAATTCTACAGGTACATTAGTAAATAACGATGTGACGTCAAAGCTTACGACTTGGAAATTGGATAAATTTTGGTTTTTGATCTTTTGAACAAAATCTTCTGAATTTTTTAAATGAGCTGTAGATATGTTTCCAAGGAAGGGTTTTAGTTTAGAAGCTAGCCATTTTGATAAGTTTTGGGTTATACATTTTATATTGGAAATTATTGGTCGTAGAGGGATATTTTCTTTATGTAGTTTAGGTATTGCATAGAATCTTGATAGTGAAGGCAGATAGGCTTTAAATCTTTCTATGAGATCTTCCTGTGTGGGGATGATTTTATTTAGAGAATTATTGAATTGTTGCTGCGAATTTTTTAATGGGTTTTTATTTAAGGATGCATATGTGTTGGTGTCTCCAAGTAGATTTAGTGCTTTATTTGTATATTCATCTGCGTTCATTAACACTATATTATTCCCTTTTTTTCGGATCTAGTTATGATGATATCTCGGTTTGACTGTAGGTCCTTCAGAGCTTTAAAAAACCTTAGGGGGAAACCTGAATGCTTAAGGAAGTCTTTTTGAAGTTTTAGTAATACTCCAAACAGTATGTCACAGTTTAAATTTGGGTTTTGGTTAAATTTTTTCCATCTATTAAAGCTTATATTTTGGTTTACCCAAGGGTCTAAATTAGGTAATGAGAAGTTTAAGCCAAAGCTTAGAAGAGTTTTCTCGGTATGGTTTAATCTATAGTTGGACAAATTCTCAATGTTACATGGGTTTCTGTGTTTATTCCACATACTATTGTTGAAAATTTTTTCTAGTTTGTATTTTAAAAAGTTTTTTAAAACAGCCGTATTGAGTAACTTATTCCTAAGAGCATTTAGATTGTGTAGTCCACAAAATTTAGATCTGGAAATAAAAACATTAAAAAATAGCTTTCATAAACTAAACTATCCTGAAAATTACATAAATAAAGCGTTGAGAAAAGCAAAGAACAAATATTTAAAAATAGACACAAATATTGTTAACTACTCAAACGTATTACCAGTACCAAATTTACAGAAAAGTATCATCAAAGAATATATACCGGAACATATAAATACTGTAAAAACTAATAGTACTACATTGAAAAATGCATTGAAACCTAATAATATTAGTCAGAACAAAGATTCAGGAATCTACAGAATAAATTGTAATATCTGCAACAACAAATACATAGGAGAAACTAATAATTTTACTATCAGATTTCAACAACATAAAGATGATCTAACCCGTGACAAACAAACCTCGGCACTAGTTAAACACCGGCAAAATTCAGGCCACACCTTCAATATAAATTCCCCTACTATTATACAAACCATACAAAATACAGGCAAAAGGAAGTTTATTGAATCCTTCATAATAAAAAATAGTACCAATCTAAATATACAAAGGGGCGAAATAAATATAGACGAAATTACAAATAAATATCTAAAAATGTCTACAACACTCAACAAAATACTAAAGAAAGTTTAAAAATTGAATAAAAGGGAACATAGCGTCATCGATAAATAGAAACACCAAGTTGCCAGAAATCCATCAGAGTTAAAGTCATTTCATCAATCACAAAATATTTTCAGTCCTGAAGAAGTAAGTCGATCATTGACTACGAAAGCTAGACTAATTAGTGTTAATGTTTTTAAATTTTTAATATAAATGTGAATAATTTTTCTAATATATGATTTTTTTGTAATAAATTTTTTTTAATTAAAACTATAACAAACACGATTCACAATATATATATATATATATATATATATATATATATATTTTATCTATATATATATATATATATATATTATATAATTATATATATATATATATAATTAATTATATATATATATATATATATATATTTTATAATATATATATATACATAATTACATATTATATATATAATTTATATTATATATATATCTATTATATAAATATTATATATATATATATAATATATAAAATTATAATATTATAGTATATATATATATATTATATATATATATTATATATATATGTAATATATATTATTTATATATATATTTATATAATATATATAATATATATATATATAATATCTATATATATATAATACTATCATTATTATATTATATATATATATATACTATATATATATATATATATATATATTAATATATATATTTTTATATATATATTAATATATATATATATTATATATATATATTATATATATATATATATATATATATATAATAGTATATAATATATATATATTATATATACTATATATATATATAATATATATATATATATGATATATATATAATATATATATATATATATATATATATTATATATATATATCATATATATAATATTATATCTTAATTATTATATTATCTATATATTATGTATTTCAGATCCAATCATCACATGAAAAATTTGAACCAAAGTAAAGATAATAAACTACCTTGGTTCAACAACACTGACGCAGTGGTGAGATAGGCATTTATTTGTCCAAAGGGCATGCAGTGCGGAAAATGAAAAGAACGTGAAAGCGGCAATAGGAAATGAATAGCTCGCAGTGTGAACATTAGCTAATGACTTCCTTACATTATATATATACTATATATCATATATATATATTATCATATATATATATATATATTATATATATTATATATATATATATATTTATTATATAATTATATATATATATATATATATAGGGCCTATAATTATATATATATATATATATAATATAATATAATATATATATATATATATATATACTATTATATATAATATATATATATATATATATATATATATATATATATATATTATATAATTATATATATTATTATAATATATATTATATATTATATATATATATTTATATATATATTATATATAGTAAATATATATAATCTATATATATATATATTTTAATTATATATTATTATATAATTTATATATATATATATCTATATATATCTTATATATATATATATATATATATATCTTATATATAATATATATACCGTATATAATATATATATTAATTATATATATATATATATATATTATCTATATATAGATTTATACTATATATATATATATATATATTATATTATATATATATATATATATAATATTATAAATATACTCTATATATATTCCGTATACGCTCATGCTTTTGAAGCATAATTTTCAGTATTGAACTTTAAATACTGATGAGACCAGAGGTACCAGGCAAAATAAAAATAAAAAATATCAAAATTTCTCTTTTTATTAGTTTGAAGCCTTAAAAAATGATAATAAAAAATAACGCCTTTTCTCCTCAGCCGCAAAGATTAATTCAAGTTGGGGTATTTTTGTGTGGAAAAAAAAACCTCTAGAAAACTGATGAATAAATAGCACGTTGTAGGAGAACATCAGAAAAATTTTGTCACGATTTGCGCAGGAAATGTGGATATTGGAGAAAGAAAATAGGGGATTTTATCGCAATCTTTTTCCGTAGTCCCGTAGGTCATAAATTCAATGTAGAGCTTTTAATTTGAAAGGTAAAAATAGCGGGTATAAATTTTTTACTGGTTTTGACATAAGCGTGTTATACTTGGGTTGGCTGTTTGGAGAGTGTTAAAAACGCTTTAATCTTTACCAACAGCTTTTGTGCAACGATGTGAATTAAGTGCTTTGCCAAGGCATTTAAAATTGGAAGAAAAATTAGGAATCCAGTATAAAATTATAGTCAATTATGTATAAGCAGCGATAAATAATAATAATAATATTAATCTAATAATAATATAATATAATAATACTAATAATAATGAAAATATAATAAAATTACCATTTCAGTGTAATAATATAAAAATCAGTTATATGAAAAATATTATATAATTGTAAAAAAATATAATATAATAATAATATGAATGTCTATAAAATAGTCAACATAATAATAATTTATTTTACTAATATAATGCTACCCGTAATCACTAATAATAAAAAATATATTAATAAAAATTATGGATTAAAAAGGAATTAAATAATATATAAATAATAATATAATAATAATAATTTCCAATTCAAATTCTTTCTTCAGAAATACAAAATTTATATTATTAGGTTAACTCATTATATAATTTAGTTTTTGTAAGAATACAATACTTAAAGATAAACAATTTCTGAAAGGGGGCTACTAGTTTTGCAATACAAGTGGTTGTGTCAATTTGAGCCCCCAAATATATACAGATAGTAATTAAATTTACAATCTTAAGAGTGGGCTTAAG
>JABUQX010054329.1:15000-17500 GCA_015478945.1 Trachelipus rathkii
CCATAAATAAGGGCTAACTTGAAGATTTAAAGACTCGAAGAAAAAGGAGCTATATAATAAACCTATAATTATAGGCTATATATAATCAAAAAGGCTATACGTCTTTAAGCCTTTAATTATAACCATCTAAATTGTATTTGCTTTTAGTTCAATTATTATTAGTAGCAATTGTTAATTGTTTAAATTGTTTTATTTAATTGTTTGCACGATGACAAGATTTTAAAATTATTATTTTTAAATGGTTATAGAGAGAGAGAGAGAGAGAGAGAGAGAGAGGAGAGAGAGAGAGAGAGAGAGAGAGAGAGAGAGAGAGAAAGAGGGAGAAAGAGAGAGAGAGAGAGAGAGAGAGAGAGAGAGAGAGAGAGAGAGAGAGAGAGAGAGAGAGAGCGTTTAAATAATTAGGTGGGAACCTGGAGTAAGCGGAAATTAAATATTACTACTACTACTACTACTACTACTACTACTACTACTACTACTAATAATAATAATAATAATAATAATAATAATCATAATAATAATAATAATAATAATAATAATAATAATAATAATAATAATAATAATAATAATAATAATAATAATAATAATAATAATAATAATAATAATAACTACGTCTAATAATAATAATAATAATAATAATAATAATAATAATAATAATAATAATAATAATAATAATAATAATAATAATAATAATAATAATAAATATTAATAAAAATAAAAATAATAATTATAATAAACTATAAATAATAATAATAATAATAATAATAATAATAATAATAATAATAATAATAAAAATAATAATAATAATAATAATAAATAATAATAATAATAATAATAATAATAATAATAATAATAATAATAATAATAATAATAATAATAATAATAATAATAATAATAATAATAATAATAATAATAAACAAGAAATAAATAAATATTCATAGGATTTATGTGACATTGGGTTTTCTAAAGTATATATATATATATATATATATATATATATATATATATATATATATATATATATATATATATATATATATATATATATATATATATATATATATATATATATATATATATATATATATATGTATATATTTATATATAAATACATATATATATATATATATATATATATATATATATATATATATATATATATATATATATATATATATATATATATATATATATATATATATATATATATATATATATATATATAACAACTCCCAGGAAGAGCTTTCGCCCTGTCAGTTGGTCCAGCGTCTTCTCCTTCTGGCCCGAAACTCACAACCCTAGAACACTCCAGAAAGCCATTTCTCGGCGCAACGGTTTGGATGCCAGTCCTCGAGTTAAACACTCTCAGGTAGGGTTTTCGCCCTTTCAGTAGAACTAGCATCTTCTCCCATTAGGCCTCAAAACTCGCCTTCCTAGAGCTCTCGAGAGGAGTTTGCTTCTAGGCGCATAAGATACCAACGCTGGCCCAAGAGTAATGCAAGCAAAAGGAAAGGACCGGGTTGCTAGCCCTGTCGCCCTATAACCATGCGAAGAAGATCTTCATATGATCTAATATATATATATATATATATATATATATATATATATATATATATATATATATATATATATATATATATATATATATATATATATATATATATATATATATAAACGAAATTATCACAATTTCCAATTAATCATTTTATACTAATACCGTTAATCTCTTTCCTCCAACACCTTCTCATCTCGCTGTTCTTTCTTCAGTTCTTCCGCTGGGACTACCCTTCACCTTCCTCTAGGTTATTGATTGGAGTAAATTTACCTTTATTTTTTTTGGTAGCTACAATTTTCCATTATTTCCTTACTATCGCTATTTAGTAAATTTTGTAGTAAGCCACTGTTCATGCTTTAAATTTATTACTAGTACTATTCCTCAACGTTCTGTTCTATTAGAAAGAAGAGAGAGAGAGAGAGAGAGAGAGAGAGAGAGAGAGAGAGTAGAGTAGAGAGAGATATTTCCAAACCGTTCACAAATGACAATTAATCCGTAAGTTCATCACCTATTTGCACTTATAAGTTTGATTTCACATTTTAAAAATATCCTCAATTCCACAAATAGATGATGCTTGACCACTGTCTCAGTACTTCTAATTGGGCTGGAGAAAACTTGGTTGCTTTGAATGATTCGAAAACTCAGTTCCTTTATATACTTACAAGACAAACTCTAACTTTCCCCTGTCCTTCATATTCTTAGTATTTCTTTTTTCTCGTTGTCTCTCTCTTTGGTTGAATCACAGTTTTTCTTTCAGTAAAATGCTTCGAAAAGCACCTTCAAGACTCACCTTCTGTATAGCACCAGCAGAATATTTTAACACTACCAAGTTACCTTTTTTGTAATTAGATGTCTCTTGTAATTCCTAACTTCTTGCTGAGAGAGTTTGATTAAATGCTTTTTTTGTCTTATTAAGTCACTCGTTCTGTCTGCCACTTTTCGATCTCT
>JABUQX010054330.1:7500-15000 GCA_015478945.1 Trachelipus rathkii
GAGAGCATGACGTAAGACCAAAGAAAAGTTCCCATACCATCCTCTCATACCCTTAAGTGCGAGTCCCTCGCAGCTATAAATCCACCCTAGGACTTCACAACACAGCAACAGACCTCCACAGTGGTATCTCGTCAATGTAAGGGTTCATCCCCTGGGCCAGGCCCACAACCACAACCCCTCACAAAACCTCGCCCTTCACTCCCATTATGCACCATTCTTCTCGCATGAACCAAATTCACATTTCTTCCCTTTAGACACTATTGAATCGATCCACTTTTTCTTCGGTCTCCCAGCCCCAACCGGTCGATTCCCAACACACTCACCTCTATACATCCGCTTAACCAACCGACTATTATCCATCCTTTCCAAATGACTAAACCATCTTAATATACTCTAATATATTCTTTCATTCACGCCTTTCTTCATATTACACAGCTCCCTAACAAGCTCAATCCTCATTTTATCACTTCTCACACCTAACACACCCTAAGATTATCTACCAGAATACACTGCCTATAAATCTGTACTTCTTATTCCATACCATAGTTTCGCCGATATATATTAACACCGGTAATAACTAATAACATACCCTCCTGCAGAATCCTAGCGTACTCAAGACTTAGTCCCATTGCACTCATCCAAGATTTAATTTTACTAGTCATCTTAATACCACTCACAACTTTCTTACTACACTGTGCATTATCCGTTCCATTCTCATCCAACATAGCGACTAAATATTTAAACTCAGATACTTGTTCCAGTTGCTTATCATCCAGCATAATTTCACACTGTTGACTCTCCTCACCCACCACCATCTTGACTTTTATCCACATTTATTTTCAAACCTCTCCTTTTACACACCCTGCCAAACCCATCAACCAATTCTCTCAAACTTTTTCAGATTCGCCACGCAAAGCCAAATTATCAGCGTACAATAAGCAGGGAACCCTCCACTCTCTTCCATTCTCTATCAGTCTAACACCTTCCCCTGCCACTCCTACCTTTAATTCTTGTATCACACCATCCAAATATAAATTAAATAGCAATGGATACATAACACAAAACTACCTCACCTTGCTATTAATATTAAACCATTCACTCTCCACTCCATTTATTCTTACACATTCTTCACTATTAACGTACATACTTTTTTGATTCCATTCAAAAGCCTACCACCAAAACCGTATATCATTAACACCTGCCAAAGAGCTTCCCTGTTAATCCTGTCATACGCCTGTCGCAAGTCTAGAAAACATTAATACAATTTCTTCTTCTTTTGTCTGATTTTCTCACTCATTTAATTAAATGTTAAAAATTGATCTACACATCCTCCACATCTAAATGCACTTTGTTCTTCAACAATCAGCCCCTCAGTCCCTCGAAACGGTCTCTCAACTAAAATATCAGTATATATCTACCCTACAACATTCAATAAACTAATTCCCATATAGTTCCCAGTTTCCCGTATCTCATTTACCATTATATATGGGTACTATCACTGCTCTCCTCCAATCCTGCGGAACTATACCCTCCACAAACGCTTTGCTACACAACCTCCATATCTTGTCAGTAACAATCTCGCCTATATTCTTGATCATTTCACCAGTAATTCCATCTATAACTACTGATTTACCACTTTTCAACTTTCTTACTCTATCTATTACCTTCTCCCCAAATACCTATTTCTTCTTACACCATTTAAAACCACACACATTCACTATAACATCCTCCTCATTACTAATGTTACGCAAATTTTCGAGGTGTTCCCACCACACTCTCCTTACATCTATTTTTTCAGTCACGAAAGTACCACCCCTATTCACTATTCTTTGAAAATTCTCCATACTATTTTTCTTAACCTTTCGTGCTTCCTTCCAGAACAGCTTCTTATTACATTGTAAGTCTTCATTCATCTATCTTTCAAACTGTTCAATACTTCTTTATTCTTCCAACGTATGCAACTTTTAGTGTTCAATTTTTCCTCCTTATATATTTCCATACACCCTTCTTTTGTAATCTCATCGTTGGATTTCAGCACATTCAACGATGCCTCCTTTTTACTTTTAACTGCGTGCGTCACATCTTCATTCCAACATTCACTATTAACATCTTACTTCCTACTTTAGCACACCTATATATTTCTCTTGCACTACTAACAAACGCTTCCTTCATTTGCGTCCATATTTGTTCAATTTCATCTTGCTTACATTCAACTGTTTTATTTGCAGTGCTCTCATGTACTTTTCATTATAACCCTTTACATTTAAGTACTATCTCCTGATTTACCCAATTCTTCTATTTTTATTTCCTTTCTATCCATGCCCCCACTAACAATTTTATATAAAACATAATGATTTGATATTCCCATCCCCAATTCCCTCACTGATTTAGCATTCAACACATATTTCAACATCTCTTTCTTCAGGGCTGTGGAGTCAGAGTAGGAGACGCAAGATTTAGGGTGGAACTGGAGCCGAAATGTTTTGGAAAAGGGGAGTGAGAGGGCTGGATCAAGAAATTTTTTGCTATAAAATAAGGGGGTTCGGAGGAGCCGGCTCCGGGTACGCAGCACCGCTTAGGATATCACTAAATCCTTAAAAGAAAAAAGAAAAAAAAGTTATAAAATTGCTAGTTGATTCTCAGTCAACGGACCTTTTCCTGAATTAAATAAGAGATATCTATGACGGTAATGATAATAAAAGAAATAATTTTCATAACAAAAATCAAGAAAAAACTCTGACAAATTAAAATCAAATAGATTAGACTAATAAAAGAAACAGAAAACGTTCCTAATATAATTTCCATATAATAAAAATTAATTCAGTTGCAATACGGTACGAAGCTTTGATGATTTAGTTAAGGAAAATCATTAGTATCCCTAAATAAATAATTAATTTAAGCAGAATTTTTATAGGTAGCTGGCATCGGGAATTTTTTTTGGGGCGGGTCATGGTCCCTTTAACTGAGAACTCAGTAAGCCTGCTGTGAATATTTATTGAGTAAACAAATTTGCGTTAAGTGCCATGCTTCCCGTCGCCCTTGGATATGCCTATGATGGCAGGAAGATATAGAGGAAGAAGAGTCGGTAATGACGAGAGAAAACGAAAAAAATATTATGAAGCAAGGTTCTATGAACAACAAAGACAAAATTAAGTTTTATTCTTTAGCGCATTGACGTGGATGTGAGATCTGTAGGTCAAATAACCATTATGCATCTGCATGACTCTTCAACTCTTACGCCCATTGTCTTTACACTCATTTTTTTTTTTACAGATAAACACCACCCGCTCACGGGCAGAGCCCTAATCAAGGAGGGGGTGTACTCGATTAACGTCCGAGCAGGACGGAGCCAAGCCCAAGAGAGAATAGCTCACATTCTCCCACCCGACCAGTTGCGAATCTGGGACCCTCGCTTGGTTTGGCGAGTGCTCTAACACTGAGTTATCGGGCGCTTTTTATATAAATAAATATGAAATACTAAAAAAAAACAAAAAAAAAACAATATATATATATATACACGCATACAAATACATACATACATACACACAAAAATACATATATATAAATATTCGTACATATTCATATTCATATTCATATTATTATTATTATTATTATTATTATTATTATCATTATTATATAATAATTTATACCAAAAACTATATTTAACACAAAATAACTAATTTCATAATAATGGCCACTACTATTCTATTTACTATAATTTCAATTAATATTATTATTTATGCGCAAAATTTTATTAATGTGATTAATATGTATAAAATCCTCAAGATATTTTCAAATATCTAAAATTATTCACCACTATTCACTTTATATATTAAACCTATGTATCACATTTTTATTATTAACAAGTAAATTTTATTATTATATTAATATTACAAAGCTCAATTACAAGTTCACTTAATTATGTAATTAACATTATCACATTAACTGATTAACACAAGTGATCACAAGTTCATTTCCAGAGAAGAGAATATATAGCCTATATATGTACGCAACTTTAGTAGGCAGAACGACATTTTTATCTGGAAGACTTTTACTTTGGTTATGAAAGTTTTCATGGAAAAATGGTATTTTGCTTTCTAAAATTGAGTATTTACTTAGGCTATTTATTTTCTTCCTTGGAAACGAACTTGTGAACACGATTGTAGATCATAAGCTTTGAAATGAGTAAATATACGAAGGAATTAGGAATTTAACGTTGAAACATTGGAGATACTGCCTTGAGACCTAAAGAATTTAAGTAAAAAAAAAATGAAGGCGGAACGCCCGGTCGCATCGCGGATGCTCGGTGTGCTCTGAGTCGTTATTACCGCGATCGTCGCTTGTGCTCTCGCCTGTGACTCAGCGCAGATGCATCGACAGAAGACAAACGGCGATGGTCGCTATCGTCCCCCATGAAGATAGAATATCTCATTGAACGTAGTGAATACCGTAATCCACGAGAGCATATTCGGCCTTTTTACAGGTGCTTGAGGCTAGTTCCTCGTACGTGGGATTTTGAAATCAAGTCATCCAAAAATCTCTTCATGCGACTTGGCTCATACAATTCACAGTCATGCACACAACTCGTTTAAAATCTCTGTCTAGTTCTTTACTTGGTATTCTGGGGTGTTCCGTGTTAAATTTTTTGTATGTATAGCCACAACCTCATCCCATGGACCACCATTTTTTTGTCTGAGTATATTAGGATTGGTTTTATTTATTGTTAAATTTTATTAACAACTTTAATTTTGTTAAAACCAAAAACCAGCAAGACCGAAGTTATTATTGAAATATACTATTTAATATAAATTTTTTTGAATTAAGAAAGAAGTAAAAGGAGATATGAATATAAGAGACTTCTGAGGTTTATATAGTTAATCGTATATTTATTATCTATAATATTTTATATATTATAACTTATTTTTTAGATAGTTAATATATATATATACTTTATTATATATTTATATATATTAAATTAAATTTAGTTAAAATATATCATAAGGGTATAGTATATATAGTATTGTATTATATTATCAATATATAATATTCATTTTCCAAAAAATTGTATATTATATATATATATTATATTATTTAAAGTATAAATTTAATATATATAATATATATATATGATTCTACTACTGTATTTATATAAATTATTTCCATATTTTCTTTATATATTACATTATAAAAAATAATTGGTATATTTAAGCCATTGAGGACACTCCGCCGAGTGGGACGTCAAGTGGTATATATTCGTGTGCCGTCGATTTTTATCATAGACCACATCTTCTCCTTTCTCCATTCGATTCTCAAGCTCAGTTTACTTAGGACGATGAAGAATAAGATAAAGAAGGAAAAAAATAATAATAAAAATATAAAATTTTCTATAAAATGAAAAAAAACAAAAAAATATAATCAAAAGAAATATAAAAATTACCTTGTTATAACAAGACTTTCCACGGAAAACCAGACCATCGAATTGGATAAGAAAAACTTGAAGTGCGAAAAGTCTAAACAATTATATTAAAATAAAAAAATATATTTAATGAAACAAGATTGAACGGTTATAATAACGCAATAGATTTTAATATGTGCGATTAACAAAATATATGAAAAAATAAATAAAGGTGGTCAATTATAGACCAAGCTCATTTTTTGAGAAAATGAAGTTTTTATTACCTCACCTTAACAACTAGTCATACAAATTAAGTAAATTAACTAAGAGATGTGTTTCTTGTTTTTATATTTTGTTCATTTGTGTATTATTATTATTATATTATAGTATTATTATTGTTATATCTCTTGTTCTTATTATTATTATTAATTAATTTATCAATATGTAAATCTATATTAATTTAGTTATTATAGGATTATTATTTATTATAATTATTTTTAATGTTAATTAGATATGTCGTCTGTTTTTTATTAATTAGTTTTATTTCTATTTTTATTCTACATTAATTTATCTGTCTCTTTTCATAAACTCATTTATATATCAATCTATTTTATTAATTTTATATTGAGAAATTATTTTTTTTTTTATGTGAAATTACTCATTATTTATGTGATTATTATAAACATTATTATTCAATTTCCTTATTATTATTCAAAATTTTTTTTATTATTCTCTATTTATCTATCTAAGATCATCATGATTAATATATGCATTATTATTATTATATTTGCTTAAATCTATAATATAATTATATAAAATGGTGATTATATAATTATTTAGAGTCTATTATTACTTATTGATTATTATGTATTATTAGGTTATTATGTATTATATCTTTATTATTTATTATTATTATTAATGTTTATTATTATTTGACAAATATTTTATCCTCTTTCATTTATTTAAAACTAAATATTTTATTAATTTTATTATTATTTTTTGGATTTGTTTATACCTGCTAGTTCTTATTATTTTTTTTTCAGTTTAGAATTATTTAGGTAATGTTATTATTTAAATGTAAATGATTATATAATATTAAAACGGTTAATTAATATATTTATGAATTATTAATACTGTTGTTATTATTATTATTATTTTATTATTATTATTATTATTTATTTATATTATTATATTATTATATTATTATTATTATTGTAGTAAGCTGGAAAAGTAAAAATTTTATGTGCTCTAGTTGCTATGACAATGGCAATTTAAAAAGTTAACAATCCTTTATAGTAAAGTAGCGCAAATTACTCATTTACTTACAATACACCAATAGTACAGAATAGTCAAAACACCTAAGTATAGTGTATTATGATAAATTGTTCCAGATCAAACCATAACAAAAGTAGTAGTCTAAGTCAGTCCTGTAGTCGTTAGGAAGTGAGAAATTGGCTTCTTCTTAGCTCAGTCAGTTTAACATTAGGATATGAATATTTTTTGTATTTAATAATAATGGATTTGTGGAGCAAGATAATATATTCACATGGTATACTGTCCAAATCCACAAGTTATTAAAACCTAACACAAGAATTGTACTCATAAAAAACTCTCTTTTAAAAAAAAGGAAATTTATGATTTGCAATCTCTAGTCCCAATAGAAGCGAGATCGTAAGGGTCAATAAATAAGTCAACTTTTTTATTAATCAAAAACTTACAAAGATAATTATCAAAATAGATGATTAATTATATAGCCAATAATAATAAATAGAGCAGAATGAAAATTAGTAAGTGATAAAAAATTTTAGTACAAATAAATGGCTGTTAATATTATTTTCTCAAAAAAAAATAATTACATTTTAAATAATCTACCAAAATTACAAAGAACAAAATTTTAGCAGTTGTCGAAATCCATCTCGAATCATATTTATATTAAATCAATACATCCCAGTTTCTATGGTTCAATTATAAATAAAAAATTTACATATCTAAGTCTATTTTAATAAACGAATAATGCTTTCTAAAGAAAAAATTATATTAAAAAAATAGAAAAATGGTCATTTTAAGAATAATTCAATATCTCGCGCAGAAATAAAAACACCCCT
>JABUQX010054330.1:20000-35000 GCA_015478945.1 Trachelipus rathkii
GTGCTACAGTGTTTACCAAGAAAAGTTTAAAGATTACAAAGATGTAATTCAATTTCACGAAGGGTTATATGACATAAAAGCTCTTCAATGTTTACCAGGGCCATAAAATTATTAATCCTTGATGATTTTTGATGCATAAATTGGAATAAGTGATATAGCAAAAACATCTCACAGTTTTACTCTCATCATTTAAACATCATACAGTATTTTTTATAACGCAGAATATCTTTCTTCAGAATAAGTATATGAGAGGAATGTGTCTTTAAACACACAGTATTTAATCTTGTTTCGGACAAAGAAGGGATATGATCAGGTATGTTGTGTGTAACCCCAAATGTTCCTACTCAACGTAAGAGTTCCTAAAAATATATAAGAAGTTACATCTATACCTCACGGGTATTTACTCTGTGAGCTTCATCTTAAGAACACGCATAGAGTGTTACTGCGTACAAATATCTTACCTAACGAGATTGAGACAGTATACATACCTGAATAATGAGTACTCTAGTAGCAGATTATTTACCTCTTATGAGAAAATTTAAAAACCTGAAACCTTCCGAAAAACGTAAACTGATCTGTGAAGATGAAAAATTTATACAATGTATAGCAGAAGTATGCCTAAATCTTATAAAAGGAAATGTTCCTTTAAACAGACCTCAGAAGGTAAAGCTGGGTCGTCATAGAAACATCATTAAAAAACTTGCTGGTAACGTAAGCTATTACAGTGAGGCATAGGTGTGTTCCTACCTTTACTCTTTTCCGTTATAGCCCTTTGATAACCGAGTGGCCTGCTCAATGATGAAGAAGGTAGTGGTTTTACCCTACAGCGATTATGGGAAGATGAAATGTAACACAGGAACCCTACCTCTACAACAACAACAACAACAACAACAACAACAACAACAACAACAACAACAACAACAACAACAACAACAACAACAACAACAACAACAACAACAACAACAACAACAAACAGCAACAGCAACAAAAACAGCAACAAAAACCATCATCAAAAACAGCAACAACAACAACAACAACACAACAACAACAACAACAACAACAACAACAACCGTTCGAACAACCTCAATCAAACCCTCAACTGCAACAGATCGGGTATAACCCTTATCAACCATTGCTTCAACAGCAGCCTTTGAGTTTATATGATCCGCAAGTTGAACAGATAAATAATTACGAGAGATATAAAAACTATTATATACTCCCATATATATTTAAAAAAAAAAAAACTTCCCCCCCCCCTTTGGGGGGATGTTTATTTCATGAAAAAAGAATCCAATATCAAAATGCTATACAAAATTATAGATCTAAAAGTTTTATTAAATTCACCTAAAGAAGATTCAGCTCTAGCAACAGATACTAAGATTGAAGTGAAAAGAGAAGATAATTTTAAACATGTACTCGAGGAAAGCTTACCAATGAGGAGTAAGAAAACGGGTTTAGCTCTATATAATATTTTAAAAGATCAGATTACATGGAATGAACTCGGTCAAATCATTATTGATGGAGAAACGATACCTGGATCAAATATTGTTGACTTGATATCTGATCTCTCCCGTGAATGGAAGAAGGCTCCAGTGAGCAGGATGGAACAGGATCAAACAAGAAACTTGAGACTATTAATTTTCCGAAAACTTTAATCCAGAATAAACACAGATTAGCGGATCTGGATAATATTCCAATGTCTCCTAGACCTAACGCGAGTCCCTCTGGTACTTCTTTTGCATCGGATAGATTAAAGCTGATAAGTAGAAAGCACATTACGTTCAAGTGTAGGAAGAATAAGAAAAAACCATACATCGCTTCAAAATGGATTAGTTTCTAATTATTTATTGTAATTTTTATATGATTGTATTATTTGTAATGTAAAATTATGTATATAACCTATGTTATTTTTCTGTATACACCTGCTATATTTTTAGACTTGTAATTTAAAATCGCAAACGAATTTTGTAATAAAATAATATTTCATATAATACATTTGGTTTTTATATTCACCTTCATTATAAAATGAATATATAATTTTTATTGTTAACGTCATTGTGAATCATGGAGGCTAAGGAGGCGGTCGAAAAATATTACTTTGATGTGAAACAGCCATAACAGTTTATCGGTGGTTTTTCAGGTTTGCATCAAAGTTTCCTCAAATTAATAAAAAAAGAATTGAATTAAAAAAATATTTAGAAGGTGAGGATGCTTTTACCCTACATAAACCAATACGAAAAAAATTTATGACACGGAAAACTATAGCCCCGCATTTAGATAACGTATGGCAGCTAGATTTGACAGATATGATAAAAATATAAATCTTACAATGATGGGTATCAATATATCTTTTTGTGATAGATGTATATTCCCGATACTTATTAAGGGTTTTAAAAGATAAAAAATCAAAAACTGTGCTACAGCAGTCAAAGAAATTATAAATGAAGATTGGCGATAATCCTCAATGATATGGACAGATAAGGGTACATAATTTTTAGGCAAAGAGTTTTAAGAAATAGTTACTGAGTATGACATAGGGTATTTACAACACATTTTCAGTTTAATAAAGCGCATAGTTGGAGTAACAAAGAACTATAAAAGAAAAGAATGGCATAGTATTTACGCAGATGATACAATAAATATTTCGAATATACTACAACGAACCTGGCTTTACTCCTATAATCGGCCTTATCATAGACTTAAGAAATACCCATATAGAGATGTGAAGACAAAAACAGCTGTACCTATCAACGGCTGGCAAAATAAAAGATAACGCAGGTGTTAAAGTAGGAGATTATGTGAGAGTGTCTAGGACTGATGAAAATTTCAGAAAAGAATATGAAGCTGGGTGGTCAAGAGAAGTTTTTAAAGTAGATACCATCAGATAATTCCCGAGAAACAGGTTAATAAAATTATACTAATCTTGAGTATTAGATGGTGAAAAAATAAAAGGAGGATTCTATAAACAAGATACAGAATACGATTGAACAAAAAGAAAGAGTCACGAATATAAAATAGAAAAAATAATAGGGTCTAAATGAAAAGGTAAAAATAAACAGTATCTTGTTAAATGGGTGGGTTACCCTATGAAGTTTAATAGTTATATAAATTCTAGTGAAATTAAGAAACATTGATCAGTTTACTTTGTGAACATGGAGAGTAAAGATCATTTCTATTTAACTTTGCCATCATCGGCTTCTATGGACTTATATCCGGAAAATAAAAAAAATATCAGACTATACTACAGAGTTATTGAGTCCCATAAAACTCGAACGAGAAATGTATGAAGTTGGGTTATGCGAAATGATACTGGATGCGCGTGTAGAGAATATGCCTGAATCACATACGGCATTTGTAATATTTAGAAGTGTTATGAAGTGTTAAAACGTATGAATGGTGAAAAGATAGATGATGGCTTCATCAAGCGTGCCGACAAAGATAATATTTCTTTGAAAGGTATTTAATAAACAGAGGTCTCTATAAATCTCTTACTGATGTGTTCGTAGACTTAAACAAACAATTTAAATCAAGTCGTATATGTAAAGATTTAGTATTTCTAGTTAATAGAACATTCAACGAGGACAACGTGTTAATCACCTTAAAGTCTCAAGCTCTAGTAAACCTGAAAGATAGAAGTTTATTTATTTTCCACACTTCAGACTGGTTTCGTAAATGTAGTTACTTACGTGATGATACAATATTGCATCTTATCGTTACGTTAATGCGCCGCACCCCGGGAGCAAAAATCCCCATGATGGAAGAGTACTTAGATAAGCTTGTAGCAAAAAGCAACACCGATGATTCATTACATTTTGTTATGTGACCCTTCAAAGATGTTACACGATCCAGGTGTAGCATATGTTTACAGCGACATTGTAGAACCCCAGTATGTTGGAAGCACAAGGCTCAGTTTATTAAGAGTGATCATTTTTCCAAAGATTACAAGTTACTAAAGTTTTTTCCTAAGCGTACAACTACTATACCTCTGAATAATGCTCAATTTAGAACCGTAAGAGTGTATATAAGAGATGTCGAAGGGAACCCTTACCCATTCACACATGGTACGGCTGTGTGTAAAGTGCATATACGGAAGAAGCTCCGATAGTGGGCTCCGATAGTGTAAAGACTCTAGTTCGTAAATAGATGTATATGAAATTGAGAAACTGTAATCATGACCTCCGAAGATCAGTTCTATCTAACGCTGCCCTCATCGGCCTCAATATCAGACTATACAACCCAATTATTGAACCCTATAATTTTTGATCGAGAAATGTACGAAGCAGGCTTAAGTGAAATAATTTTTGAGGCATCTTTTGAGAATATATTAGAGTCCCCCTCGGCATTTTTAATATTTAGAAGCGTTGAATATGTTAAAAACGTATTAAAAATTAACGCTAATACAGACATTATCGAACATGATGAAAAAGAATATTTCTATGAAAAATATTTCATAAGTCTGGGGTCTTTACAAAATCGGTTACTGATATGTGTTCATGGCCTTAAACAAAAAATTTGAAACAAGTCAGTTATGTAAAGATTTAGTGTTTCTTGTTAATAAAACCGTTAACGAAGATAACGTGTTAATGACCTTAAAATCTCAAACTCATTTGAACCTGAAAGATAGAAGTTTATTTATTTTCCATTCTTCAGCCTGGTTTCCTGCAGACTCGATATTGAGAAATAACGATATCAAACCATCTCTAAAGGATCTAATACGTTATATAACAACGATGGAAGAGTATGTCACAAAAAATGACACCGAGAGTTCATTACATTTTGTATGCATGCCTTCTAAGATGTTTTAAGATCCTGGTATGGCCTATGTTTATACAGATATTATAGACTATCAGTATGTTGGGAATACTAAAACCTCTTTGTTAAGAGTAGTTCATTTTCCTAAAGGTAATAGAGTTATAAGCTTTCCTAATGTTCACTACTTACCGTTGAGGAAGACCCAACTGAGTTCGATTCGTATTTATATAAGAGACGTGGAAGGTAATCCATACCCATTCACGACTGGGACAGCAGTGTGTAAAGTACACATTAGAAGGAAGCTCCGTTAAATAATAATGGAAAGAGAACGAGTCTTCAGGGGTTCAAGAATGCAGAGGGGATATGGTTTAGGTTTATTTTTAGCTTCGTTGTTCAGACGTGCTATCCCTTTGTTTAAATCAGGAGGTAAATATATAATAAAATAATATAATATAGGACAGGTATAGATACTTTCCAGGATATTATGGGTGGTTTCGACCCTCGAACAGCTGTAAAACGTCGACTAGCCGATGCTTTTGATGAAATGTTAGATGATGTTAAACGAAAAATACGGCGTAAGATGACGGGTCAACTATAAATAGGAATAGGAAAGGACCACTAAAGAAAAAGTGTATTGATGTGCTTGCCCTTTAATAACGATGATGAATGGTAACTTTTTTACATAAACAGTGACAACCTGTAACTATTTTTTTGTATATAAGGAATGTTTAAACAAATCTCTCCTCATTATACGTTCGGTGCATGTACCAGCAAGATGCATTTCCTCCATCCCTCCAGCCCAGACTGTTGTAAGAGTGAATTGGATCTCTTCTCAGTGAACCCTACACAGATCAGTGTGAGTGAATCCAACTTTATTAGTATTAATCCCGTTCACGCAATCACAAATACAGATGTACCTCTCGAATTTAATATCCCAGGCACTTCTGACAAATATCTTGACCCTTCGAATGTGTTTTTATATCTGAAGACTAAGTTTAGTAAAACGAAGATGGTTCAGATCTCACAGGAACCGATCAACATAGTATCCACCGAGACAATTTCCTGTATACGTGGTTTTTTTTAATTAACTTGAGGTGTTTTTAAATAAAACATCTCTAGGAGCATCAGTTGCAAGTTAACCCTTATCGCGCTATATTGAAATTTTACTAAAAATTATTCTCAAGATGCGAAGGAGTCTCATCCCTGCAATCATGTGGATATTAACAAATTTAAAAGAAATGTAGAAAACATAGAACCAACGCTGCTAAGTCTAAAAATAACACGTATGAATATTATCGGACGTGTAACGATGATATATTCTCTGCATGAAAGACTTATTCATACCAATCAGTGGAACACCCGCATCAGTTTAACTAGACTAAACACTAATTTGGCTCTTAATGTTAAAGCGCTGTTTAAGCCACAATACGACACTAAGCCTATCTTAAATTACTGGGATGCTTATCTTTATATACGTAAAATGAAATTATCTCCCATTAAACCATATGGAAATAGAGAAATCTCTTTTGACCGATACAGCAAATAATCCAATCAAGAGAATTGAGACTAAAATTTTTAACTTTCCCCAAGGATTATCGAGTATTAATATACCTAACATTGTCAACGGTAACTTACCTCAGAAGGTAATAATAGGAATTGTAGAACACAATGCGTATTCTGGAAACTATGGAAAGTCAGCCTTTAAATTTACCCATTTCGGACTTGGAGGTATCAGTTTACACGTGAAGGTCACCAACGGTCGTGATTATGAGATGATATATGAAGACTCACATCTCTATGTTCGCGTCCTTTTTACGATTTTTTTGCAAATACTGTATCTTGCAGCGATAACGGTACAGGTGTTGATCTCAAGAATTTTATGCCGAAAACAGTAATTTATATGCATACGATCTCACTGCTGATCTTTCAGCTTGTAATGCTTATCATCTCAATATCCTAAGAAAAGGAACATTAGGGTTGAGTCTCAAATTTTGACAAAGTGACATCCTCAATCTCAGTTCTGGTGTATCTGGAACATCCTCAAATCATCAAGATTGACAGAGTACGAAATAATAATCTTGATTAATAAATGATGAATGAAGAAGAAATATAAAACGCCTTCGAACGAAAGAAGATTTTAGGTGTATTCGCCTGTAATGAAACTCAGTTTCCTGTGAATTGGATTAACCCAACTCTGTCTTATCTTCAAACACTTCTTCTAGGATGTTTCAAGGCAATGGACATTGATAGCCGTGATAGGATAAAAATAATGTTGTATATTTCCTTGACTCTCTGCATTTAGATTTTATGTTTAGTAATCATTATGTAACATCTTTTTAAAATATAATAATGTTCAATATGTTAAGACCTTATGTTTTCCTGTACAACCTATCAGGTTCTAATTTATGTGGTGTATACTGTATTTATTTCATTATATGTTTTTTAATTAATGTTTCTTTAATAAACTTGGTACAAAAAAATATATTTTGAATGCTAAAAAAATTATATGTTAACAATTAGTAGTTTCCATTTAATGTTATAAAGGCTATAAAATAAAAAACTTGTTTTTTCTTTTCAACTTATTTATTATAAAGAAAAATATGACTTGAATCAATAGATCAATAGATCAATAGATCATAGCAGGGTAGGAGGGTGGTGGGGAGGGCAGTTTGATTTACTGATTTACTGATTTACTGCTTTAAGGTATGTAAAACATAACAATTTTAATAAAAAAAATATGACTTGAATCAATAGATCAATAGATCAATAGATGGGTAGGAGGGGGGTGGAAGGTTGGTTTGATTTACTGATTTAGGGTATGTAAAACATAACAAATTTTAATAAAAATATGACTTGAATCAATAGATCAATAGATCAATAGATCAATAGATCAATAGATCAATAGATCATGAAGGGATAGGAGGGTGATGGGAAGGATTTAACTGATTTAGGGTATGTAAAAACGTAAATTTTTAAGTTATAACATGAAAAGCATAAAAAAATTAGTAAAAACAAAAAAAAATTAAAAAAATAAATAAAAAATAATAAATTTTTGAAAATAAATTTAAGTTGAAAACAAAAGCTCACTCGTAAAAGCTAAAAAAAATAAAAATTTTATTAAAAGAAAACAGAACACGTTTGCCTTCTCACGCCGGATCGCGCAGCGGGCCGAGTGGGGGTCACGCTCACCGCGCTCGCCCGGGCGAGGGGCGGCGCCGGGCGGAACGCGCCGTGCGGACGGTCCACACGCGCGTCGCCCAGGGCCTGGTTGAACAACCCCGCATCGTTCCATGAGGGAGCCTCAAACCATCATAGTCGAGATCTACATCCTTATAAACATATATTTTAACACCAATATTGTATTATTATACAAATATTTACTATCCCAGCACCGGTGCCGATGCTAGCTCAAACTCTATAGATTCAGACTCCTTTCTCCTTCTTCTAAACACTATACAAAGTTTCAGCCTTCTACGATCATTTTAAATTTTTAGGAGGCAGCGTCCCCCTTATGGGAGACGCAGGGCTACGTAAGTCCTCGTCACGAACGAATTAACGTCATTACTCCTCGAATCGCGAACGCTTTAGGCCTAATCTTCGATCGCTCGAACCCGCAACAAGGGCGTAAGCGCTATATTTTGCGTTCGCTCTCGGGGGGAGGTACCCCCTAATATACCATCCTAAGCGACTTTTAAAATTCGTCAGTATCGAGCTTAACACATTACATAGAACATTTTCAGGTTTGAAAACGATACCTTTTATACTTTTTGAGAATCGCTTGCCCGCAGTCAAAGTGTTCCCATACTACCTATATGTATATATTATCATATATATTATAATATATTATATATATATATATATATATTATATATATATAATATACTATATTTATATATAATTTATATATATATATATAATATATATTATATTATATATATATTATATATATATTATATATATATATAATATAAATGTACATATATAATATATATATACTATATATATATATATATATATATATATATATATAAGAGTTGTACTGGAATTCCTGTCCGCCGAAATTTCAAATTTAATTCCGGTTTCGGCCAAAATATTTAAAAATTTCGCCCGGAACCGGATTTTTCTTCTCACATAAATATCTTTTAAAATGTAAACACATGTAGCTTTATGTAAATACGAGTATGTTAATAATTTTGTTGATTTATTTTACATCATCCCAGTCCTTCTTACATCCAATTTAAGTTTAAAGATCATGCTACGCATACATTGTATACAACACTGAAATACGGCCGTCAATTCCCAATAGTCAATTTTAAAAAAAAAAATATTTTTTTTATTTTATGGAACAATCGCTCTTTAGGACAAGACTCCATTAAAAGATATATAAACTAAAAGGAACAATAAATGCATTTTGTAACTATACGATTATCAAATCATTTATATACCATATCTATCTAGTCTATTTTTAGAAGCTGTTAATAAACTACTAGCTATGACATACTGAAGCAATCTATTCCAAGCATCAATTTTGAGGTTGCTGGAGAAGTATTCTCCAAAATCCCGGCAAGATGCTTCTTTCTTATTTTACTTTAATGACCTCTAGTTCTCCTACTTAATAACTTAATATTCTCATCAGATCTGAAATTTGAAAAAAAATTTGAACCTGAATCTTATCCCTTCTAAGAGAGCTCTTTTCCACTTACTTTCAAGCTCATTTCGTTACTCTTATTCTTGTGTAATTTCATTTCAGTCTCAAGAATATAAATACACTTTTTTCATCACGATTATAGCGCTTGCTCATTATATCTTTACTCAGGCCCGCATTTAACTACTCTAGCGCCCATGGGCCCAAAAAATTTTTGCGCCCCTTATAATATATATATATATAAATATATATATTATATTATATTATATATTATATATATATAATATATATATATATAATATATCATATATATATATATATATATATATAGTATATATATATATATATATTAATAAATATATATCATATATACATATATATATATATATATATATATATATATATATATAATATATATAATATATATATATATATTATTTATATATATATATATATTTATTTATATATATATATATATATATATATATATATATATTATCCAATACTTACATTATTACATCTACGTGTCAAATTAATGATTCATTACATTTTTTCGACTTGCCTTTTCGTTAGCAAATTTGTCAATAATATCTTCGTAATCTAATTTTACGGTGAAATTATTTTCAATAGCAACTACAGCAAGATGAGCTAAACGCTCTTGGGACTGGGACGAACCTAAATAATTTTTAACCCTTCTAAGTGTGGAGAATGATCTTTCAGCTGAGCAGTTTGTCGCAGGAAAACATAAAAATAATTTTAATGCAATATTCAGATTTGGATATAAATCATGAAGGCTTTTGGTATATAAATATTTGTTTAATTGGAACAAGGTTTTACTGCCATTATCTTCTTCTAAAAGCAAACATTTTAAGTGAATGCATTCTGCTCCAAAATCTTCTAAGTCGGATCGATAGATTTTTTTTGTAATAATTTAGCTGATTTATGAATGTCGTCTGGGTCGATTTCGGTGAGATTTGAAAAGAATAAGAACTTTTCTGAAAATTCGCTGTATGCAAAACTTTGCTTATTTAATTCTGTTGACAGTTTATCTAATATATTATTGAAGCTTGCTTGAAGAATGCATATTTGATAATTTTCTTCTTTCTCAGATCTTAAGTTTAGATACATTCTTGATGTCTTTTTGTGTAAAGATTTTCAATTTTTCCTTTGGCAACAAATTTTCGTAGGTTTTGATGAATCTTCTAATTTCATTAAACTAAGTTTACACAGGGAGTTTGTGCAAAATTAATAACGTGGGCCAACATCCATATCTTCGATTGCAATTTTTTTATTTACAGAATCAAATCTTTCAATATTGGTTCCATATTACAGAGCATAAAAAAGTATTTTCATAAGGAAATCAAATTTTTTCAATTTCCCTTGCCACTTGCTGACATGACTGGTCTCTCATTTTTATCTTCAGATACAGAGTTTAAAGCCTTAACAATATCTTCCAAACCTTTGTTTAGACTTTTACAAGCTTCTGCTCGAGCTGACCACCTTGTCCCACATAGTGTTTTGACAGTATATTTTTTGAAGAAAGATTCTAAGATACCACAAGCGTAGAACCCGAGAAAAAATTATAAAAGCATTCTGAAGCAAAGCCAAAAAAAAGAAAACCCGCTGTTTACAACATGTGGCAGAGCTAGATCCCACTAAATTAAGAGAATGAGCTGAACATGATATGAAATATGCTAGATGGTTGACCTCTTTAATTCTTGTTTGCAGGCCAGAATATATTCCTGACATATTAGCAGCATTAACTCAATACGTTTGATCCCGAAACTGCTTTTTCTAATTCATTTGCTTTGAGAAAACTCGTCCACGCTTCCGCTAGTTCTTTACCTGTATAACCAGGATTTTTAATAAATCCTAAAAAGCGTTCTTTAGGCGTACCTTCTTTGCTAACATATCTTGATGATAAAGCTCAGCTGATCTTTATGAGTAATGTCTGGAGTGGAATCAACAATAATAGAAAAATACTTACTTTCCTGAATTTCTTTCACTGATTGATTACCTTTCTAGCCATAATTTGGATAAGTTCTTCGCATAAGTGCTATGTGATAAATAAGAAGTGCTTCCTTTTCCAGAATTTTGACATTGAGATAGGTGAATTTTGTAAAAAAAGGTCAAATTCTGCAATAAGTTTCAGACACATCATAAAATTTCCATTTCAACCAGAGCCATTTCATTTCATCTCGCCTCGGAATGGTAACTCCCACGAGGAAAGTTTCTTAATAACAACAATAACTCTTTGTAGTGCATTTCTCCAATATTTACTTCTTCTAATTGAGAGAGCAGCTGCTTGTCAACTCTATATAATGAATTACTTAGTCTCTTCAGCATCAAACATACAATCACCGATGCGAACGGAATTTTCCATGGTTCAATCAATCATGTATTGCTCATGCTTCCAATCGTTAAACCTTCTGGTACAAAACTGAGATACAACACCGCAATCCAAAAAATTTAAACGGACCACAAAAGATGGATCCTTGAACTGTTAGAGTACACTCACAATAGTCACGCTTCACAACAATCTCCACTTCAACAAGTTTTCAGCTCAAAACCAAGAGACCATTTTTGCATTTAAGAACATCTCTTCTTAATCTGCACAATAAATTCTCTTAGAATTAAAAAATTCTATGTCTAAATTTTGATTAATCCCATTTTTTGCAAAGTAGTCTCCCGTGGCTGAATACACTGAAACACCATCTCCAGCAAGTAAAATGGAATCAAAATCGCATTGGTATAATAGTACTAAGATTTCACTTTGTGCATTGGGGCTTACCGTCACTAACCTGTACTAACTATCTCTCGACAGCTAAACAGTAAAGAAAGATCGGATGCATATGTTTTACGATTACCCGTGTTATCGTAATCATCAAATGCAATTTATTTGAAAATTATTTCAGATTCATCCGCACTCACGATAGGATTCATGTTGTCTTTTGTGATAAAGAATGAGTCTACTCTTGGTATTTTAGATAACACTTCATTATCCTTTTCTCCTTTTCTCCTCTGCTATTTTACGGTATTTTTTCGACCAATAATTAATATCAAAACTGCTAAGTCACCTATTTGTTTAAAAACAAATAAATAATGTTTCTACTACTTCTGAAAAACTCAATTAAATTTAACTTTTTTAATCTTTGAATAAATCATAAAGAACCGATGCACTTATGTATGTATCAGCCAGAGCACGTAGCTGTTCGGGCCCTCAATAAAAAAAAATAATAATTACGTTTTATTATTATTGGGCAAAAATGAACTGAAAGATACCAATCAGGGTTGCCAGATGAGATAAAAATGAAAAGGCCAAATTAATGTCAAATAAGGACAATCTTTAACAATTTTTTATTTTTTAACATACAAAAATTGGTACTTGGAAACCACTGGTGAATGAAAAAGATAGTAAGAATATATATATATATATATATATATATATATATATATATATATTATATATATATAATATTATATATATATATATATTATATGATATATATATATATATAATATATATATATATATATATATAATATATATTTATAACTACAAATAAAAATTAATTTTTTAAAAAATATTCCGCCCTAGAATTTGCCACCCTCCAGAATTTGCCGCCCTCCAGAATTTGCCGCCCTCCAGAATTTGCCGCCCTGGGGCCAGGCCCATGGGGGCCCATGCTTTAATACGGCCATTGTCTTTACTTCTCTATAAACCAAATTAAGGGTTTATAACTCCCTACATTTCGATATTATTCTACTTCAAGGTTGAACTTGCTCATGGACAATTTATATATATATATATAAGTATATTATATATATAATATATCATATATATATTTATATATTATTATTATATATATATATATATATATATGATTATATTATTATATATATATATATATTATATTATATATTATTATTAATATATATATAGTATATATATATATATATATAATAATATAATAATATAATATAATATATATATATATATATATATATATATATATATATATATATATATAATATATATATATATATAATAATAATATAATGCCCAAAATGACGGGCCCACGTTCTCAAAATAACGGTATGTAATATATAAGGAGGATAAAAGGAAGGCTAAGAATTCCATACGTAGGAGGGAAAGATGGTATATGAACAGTTTGGATTGAGGATGATTGGGGATGTATAAGATCAATAGGAAGCTGATAATGGAAAGAAGAACAAAATGTTATGAAAGAGAGTATGGGCAATCTTCATAGAATTATAAATAGGTATGGTACTTCGGGACTGAAGAAATGGATGTGAAGAGAGTGTGGAGGAGCACTTCGAAAATGTGCATAACATTTTCAGTAATAAAGAGTTGATGGTGAATGTGTATGGGCTTGATGGTGTAAGAAATATGTATTTTGGGAATGAGGCATTTAGTTGAAGGAGGTAATAGTAGAGTGGAAAGTAGCAAGAATAGTAATCTGCAGGTATAGATGGAATTACTTGTGAAAAATTTATCAAGAAATGGAGGTGAGAGTGTGATGTGATTGGTACAAAGTTAAGTTGCTTCATAGAATTATAAATAGGTATGGTACTTTGTGACTGAAGGAATGGATGTGAGGAGAGTGTGGAGGAGCCCTTCGAAAATGTGCATAACATTTTCAGTAACGAAGAGTTAATAGTGAATGTGTGTGGGTTTGATGGTGTAAGAAAATATAGGTATTTTGGGAATGAGATATTTAATATGGAAGAGGTAATAGGTAGAGTGAGAAAAATAGAAGAATGGTCAATCAGCAGGTATAGATGGAATTACTTGTGAAAAGATCAAGAATGGAGGTGAGAGTGTAATTGGTTGATATGGGAGCCGTGTAACAAAGCGTTTGTGGAGGGTTTAGTACAGAAGGATTGGAAAAGAGCAGTAATAGTACCCTTATATAAGGGTAAAGGAAATAAGGAGAACTGTGGGAGCTATAGGGCAATTAGTTTATTGCCTATTGTAGGCAAGGTATATATGCTGGTATTTTTGTTGAAAAAGCGTGTCGCGTGACTGAGGGATTGAGTGGCAAAGAGCAAGGCGCATTTTGAGGTGCCCGAGGATGCGTTGATCAAATTTTAATACTGAAACAAATGAGTGAAAAAATGAGAGAAAATAAGAATAAACTGTACTTAGATTTTGTCAACTTGCAGCATGATTATGATAGTATTAATAGGGAACCATCTCCGGTAGGTATTAGTAATTATATGCTATTGATCCTAGGCTTCTGAATGGAATCAAAAGTATGTATGTCGATAGTGTAGAGTGTGTAAGAATTACTCGAGTGAAAAGTGAATGTTTTAATGTTAACAGTGGAGTGAGGTAAAGGTGTGTTACGTCTCTCATGACTTTTTAATTTGTATGTGGATAGGGTGATGAAAGAATTATTAGTAGGAATGGTAGGGAAGGTCTTAGACTGATGGAGAATGGAAGAAAGTGGAGAGTACCCTGCCTATTAATGTTACTGATGATTGGTTTTGTGGGCGAATCTGGAAGAAAGTTTTGAGGGAAATGATTAAAGGGATTGGAAGGTGTGTAAAGGGAAGGGTTTTGATAGTAAAAGTAGAGGG
>JABUQX010054331.1:0-5000 GCA_015478945.1 Trachelipus rathkii
GCCCAAGGTTAGTTCGTGTTATTGCCTTCATAGCATTTAATTTATTTGTGGCTTTGGATGTGATGTTGTTTATGTTAAGGACAAATGCCATATGTGGATCAAATGTCAATCCTAAGATGGGTTGGTTGCCTATTAAGAGAAAGTCTATATTTAAAAGAGAATTGTTGGATGTTTATGTGATTCTCTTTTATCTGGTGTAAATAATGTAACTGAGGATTTATGGAGTGAGGCTGACATTCTATTATCTGTCAGCCACTATTCCAGTTGTCTTATAAAATGCTAAAGTTCTGTGCGTGTTGTATTTATAGAGGGGTGTTGAGCATTAATGGTTAGATCATAGGCATAGCTGTTAATTTTTTAAAAAATGAAGGTGGAGGTTGGGAGATGGTGCATAAAAAGATTAAAGAGTGAAGGTGAGAAAATGGCTCTTTGGGGAACGCCATTATATAATTTATATGAACCGAATTAGCGACAGTCTTGTATAATTTTAATCGTACGTACTGATATGAAGTTTGTTACTAATTTTTTGTCTTTAAAGGGCATGTTTGTATTTAATATTTTATTTATTAAGAAATATCAGGGGACTGTATGTGACTGTCTATTGCGATTAGATTGTTGCAAAGAGGTTGGAGAGAGTTTTGGTTAAAGCCATTCAAAATATTTTGTGCTAAATCAGTTAGAAGTGTGTTGTGGAATATTTTTGTCTAAATCCATGTTTCGTGCTAGAGAGAGAGGAATATAAGGTAGGATTCTATTAACTATTAATATTTCCAATACTTTGAATATTATGGAGAACAGTGTAATTGGCCTGTAGGAAGCTGAGTTGTTGAGTGGTTTACCTGGTTTTAGTATAGGAATTATGTAGCGTGTTTTCAGAGTAGTAGTACGAGAGTTTGTTTTGATTTTGTCTCTATTGAGCTTGGGAGAGAGTACTTTTTAATAAATTCACTTTCCCTCAGTGTATGTGATAGCTTTCGCGAGAGCCGACATAGATGTCACAAATTCTAATTGTGTACACAATAAATGAGAGAGCCGGCGCGAATGATGGCGCCATTCTAGGAAATTATTTTACGTAAGTGAGAGAGTACGAGACATATATATCTTTCTAACTTGTATGCTCGATCTATATGATTCTTTGAATCTCACACACTCTTACTATCTTTTAGAAATCCGCAGCGTGGTTGAGAAATCTTACATTTCCCTCTCTATATGTGACGAGATCTGTGCTAGGTAGTCGGTTTCAGAGCTCTCTAGTGTGTTGCGCAACTAGTGGTTTACTAGCAAGAGCAGAATTTAAACTTTTTCCGCACTTTATTTTATGCGAGATATTGGATATGGTTTTAACTTCGTGCTCATAGGTACTAATCGTGCTTCGTGTGGAGGAGAGGCTTGTCGTTGGTGAGGTTGAATTTGACATATTCGCAAAAATAGTCGATTTTGTTTATAGCGGCGGTATAAAAAAAAGCTGGAGTGCTTATGTTCGTGGGTCTTGCAACAATTTAGCTATCTCTTCTATGAGGGTCGTGCTCTCTCCTTTGGTCCTCTTCACGATTTCTCTCTCATCTTATATATAATGAGAAGACTCCTTACATTATGTTAGCTTTCTTTCAATCGCTCAATATAAAACTGTTGTTGATGGGCGACTTCTTATTCTTATCTGTATCTGTGTACACGAGATCTTGTGAAGTGTTGATGTTTAACTCTCACACTGGGTTATCTGGTTCTTTAGTTTCCTGCTCTAATCACTTTTGTGTACTCACTTGATTTGATGTGCAATTTTATCTATTGACTCATTCTTTCATTTAAACGCGTAATGCCAGTGAGTCTTATGACTGATATGTACTGTCAATCGTGGTCAATCACAGTCGCGAGAAATAAACTCGTATATATCGGCAATCGCACTTTCTTACTAGCACTCGATATTATAGTATCAATCTGCTCCCTCCTTTTACTTCTGAATTAAACACTTTCCGGATGTGACACTATTTTCCTCCAAGATCTGCTAATTCAGAATTTCCACGCCGTGATGAGGTGTATCGTTTACCTAACCTTGTGGTAACTTCATACACTTCTTTACATATATTAATGAGAATCCTGCTAAAATCATTCTACAAAACTGCGTATACTACTCACTCTTCTAATGAGACACTACATTCTAACTTTCTATCTCTTTCGATCGGAGTTCACTCCTACTCTTTACCTGTTGATCAAATTAAATAAAACTTACTTGGTCATTATTACATTAACAAAAAATATCTTGAGTAAAAATCACAACGGTGATTGTCTGGTATTCATAATATAGCGTTTCTCAAAAGAATACGGCTGCGAGAAAGAGTCACACTTATTTTATTTTATATTACCTCTTCTACAGTTACTTAAACTCCAGCTATGCTATATAGTCTTCACATTACCGCCCTCTGTAATGGATTAACTGAGCATTACTCTAATTCTGGGGGGCTCTACTTTCAACCCGGTTTTTGGAAAAAGGTCGAAGTATCAAAGGTTACATAAAAGGGCTTAATAAATACTGAGTTCACCTGTTCTTTCATAGTTCATCAACCTATGTAACCTTACTTATACGTTTTGCGTAATATAGGCGCGATGTTGGTATAGAGGCTCATATATAATTTATAATCTTTTTGGAGCTGTTTTGTGTTTGGCAATGGAGTTACGAAGTATATTAGGGACGTAGAGTGGTATGTCTGTGCAGAGGAGTCAATAGTGTAATATGGATTGCTACACTCACTGCGTATATACACTATCGACGTGGAACCTTGTGTGAGCGAACGCAAGCAGATACAGTTGGAACATGGGTTGGGTGGTTGCGTGGTATCTTATCCACATTTTGTGCGGTTGTTTCAGAGTCTTTGTATCGAGTAGAAGTTTACGATTTTTCGAGGACTTTTGAGCTCGGCATTGAGAGCTGAGTGAGTGAGAGTATCTATTAAATCCTAGTGTGCATTTCCTGCCATCACTCTTTTGCGTGGAATTCGTGGTGTGGGTGTTGAAAGTTTCTCATGTTACTTGTGTGTTCCATACTTGTTTATAACTAATCTCCTGTAATTCGTCTCTCTATCTAGTTAAGTCCGTGTGGGATCATGATGTCTTTCTCATTAGAAGCTGGTAAAATTGGCGGTGGTAGAATTATTGAAAAAAGTTGTATTTTTGAGAGTTGCGTTATGCTCATTATTTATACCCTGTATTCACTACGACCCCTATACCCCCCTATTCAAGGAGATGGAGTGTGTTGGGTGTTGCCACGCGTTCTATAGTTCACACCGAGTTGTCTCCCATTCCGTCTTGTGTGGATAAGTACCTGTCGGCGACTAAGCGCGCAGATATAATTGTTCAGGGTAAGCTGTAAGGAAGAAGCTGTTATGTATATGAATAGTGATAATATTTTTTAATGTTACTTATAGGTATTATGTATATAATATAGGTATAATATAGAATTTACTAGTATTGTTAGGTTTAATATAGTTTTATATGAATATGAGATTATCTGTATGGTAGTGCTAAGTTAGTCAATTAATTGTATAATTTATAATATTAGTGTTTAGTGATGAATTTACTTATGTGAGTTGATTTAATTTTTTTGAGTGCACTAATTTATCATTATCTATTCAATTGTAGTAAGGTATATTAGATTTGAGATTTTTACCTATTACGCATGTATTCGCATATAATTTATTAGAACAGGATCACATAAGTTTTTTTGAGGAGTAAATATATATCACCTAGTGAGTGGTATTGAAGGTTTTGTTAAGCATCCATCAAGTAGGATACCATTTATACAGAAATTACAATATCACTGTGAGTACACTGAGTTACATATCGTAACCAATATACCTTAAATGCAACTCATATAGGTGAATGAGGGTATGAATCTATTAGATCTTGATATTGAATTAGACCTATCCACATAACATGAGTAATAATTGGTGAGTAGCATTTACTATTATATTATCATATAAGATATGAAAATAATATAAAGCCTGTAAAATGTCAATAATTAATAATAAAAACCATAAATTAATCAAAATGATATTAATTACGTGAGACTTATATAATCAGGTCCGCCTTGGCGATTTTGAGTGAGCCTTTACTAGCCTTCAGTATGATATTATAATACTATATCGAGACCAGGAGGAAAGAAGGGTGATATGCATATATTTGTAGGATTCTATCTAATATCTATAAGGGATATATCTAATTCCGCAGTATTGATTATTTCAGGAATTAAAGGGTTGAGTGAGTCTACAAGTCTAAGGGTACCTATAATATAATATATATACATCCACATCATGAAGAGGCTGTGAATGTAACTCTAGACCTTAACTTATATATATATAAAATATATATTATAGATATATATATATAATATATAATAACATATATATATATATATAATATATATATTATATATAATTAAGTATATATATATATATAATTATTATTAATTATATAACTATTATAATATATATATATATATATATTTATTAATATATATATTAAATTAAATATATTAATATATATATATATATACTATAAAAAATTATATATATAATAAATTTAATATATAATGATATATATATATATTATTTAATATATATAATTATATATACTTTTATATATACATATATATTAATATATATATATAATATATATATTATATATATTATATATATATATATATATATATATAAACTAATATATTATATTAAATAATATATAATATATTATATATAATATATTATAATATATATAGGACTTTATACTTATTATATATATAATGATATTATATATACTATTACTATATTATTTTGATTTTATTTTTTATATATAATTTTTTAATACATGCAAGATATATATTGAGCCCGAGGAAATCATGAACAAAAAAGAATAAATCTCAGTATTTTATCATCAGTGGAGCACATAGAAATAATTGATTCATAATTGAAGAAGAATAGTCAGCGAATTTGATTAATTGAGTGCGTTCT